>JAVKPL010007901.1:0-31109 GCA_032173675.1 Gastrolobium villosum | reverse complement strand
ACTTTTTACCTCTACTGGTTAGATCTTAAGTCTATTGCTACTAAGAACTCAGTATTTTAACACTTAAAAATCACTATTCATCGATTTTTCTCAAATTTGCCTATTTACTCAATTTTTCGCCCTGATTCCATTTCCAACCTTACTTTTGTCATTTGAAGTCTCTTAACTCAGTATTTAAGCCTCCTAATACACGGTTGGCAATTTACAATTTTGCCCTTTTGCCCCTTTTGGCCATAATACTTGGATTTTCACTAATCCTTCCCTTTTAAACCCATATTTCATCAAATAATTTCACATTTAATTTTCCGAGGTGTTATATTCACCCCACCTTTTAGGAATTTTGTCCGCAAAATCAACTATGCACATATGCTAACTCGGGATACAGCCAGAGAATCTCAGTCCCCCGTACCCAAGAAGCTCCATCAGTGCGCGGACACCAAAATAATTGTTTACATTTCTATCTTTTGGCTTTTCAGCCCCATTTCACAATGACCTTGCCTTTCAAAGGCCCAATGGGAGACCTCAAGTCCTTCCCAATCTCAATCTCAACCGGTGACACCATATGTGAACAACCGGAGTGCACCACACAGTTGTGCACTATCTCTGCTTTCCCAAGCCAATTTCTTTCAATTTCTTTTCAATTTCTTTTTACAAGTCCGGCTACCTAGCACATATAGCCCATAATTTCACTTGGCAGGTTTTCCTACCAATTTAACATATCATAACTATGCCTATAGGATTATACCATATTCTGTTCACTCTGTGCCACACAGGCAACTGTTACTTACTGGCACATTACAGCCACAATTATCCTTCTTTGAACTTTATTTCTACGGAGTATTAACTCTCGTCACCAAATTTTTTTCCACATTTCTTATTCCACATTAAACACTATTATGGAATCTCACAGCCTTTCAGTGCAATTCACTGAGTAATCATCTAGTTCACACTCACTATACTTTTATTTTCTGCGGGATAAATCCCCATTTTGGCACTTAGCCACAATTCGTATCTACACATCTTTCTTTGCTCATGTCCTCAACCTACAACGTACAGTTTCACCTCAGCACTTTATCTTTACCAAGCACTATCTCTGTGCTAAACTTTTGAATCCAACTTTACAGGTTTACCAACTCTCGCCAAAACACAACGGCGAATCACTTCCTCAAGACATTTTACTAGTACATAATGGACCACACATTACAATTCTTACCTTACATCGGTCCTTTCAAAGCTTTCAACCATGAATCCACTCCTGAATTTATACACTAAATCATAATTACCTTTTCAATTAATCATCTCCAAACTTGACACACAGTTCATCACTGATTTCTCCCATTAAAGGCAACATGCCCAAGATTTCCATTAACAATTTTCTTTAATTACCGTTCCATACTCATTTATCAATTCCACATGTGTTTCATTCTATACATTTCACCTTCATTATTATTTCACTTAACCAGTATGTATTACTCCAAGGTCACACATCATCTTTTTCTCATATCTGTCCCATCACATAGGGATTTTCAAAGCTTATTTATCATGTCACAAGACTAAATCCATCACTATCACTATTTTCATAATTTCATATTGGCTATTACACAAGTCTCTCGGACTATTCAAAGGCACCACTAGCACACTCAATCACATTTCTTGATACCTAGCCAAAAACAACCTCAACATGGTGTATTTTCAACACCTCTCTCACTATAGTTTGCATCTACACAACTTCATCATTGACTCTACCACCAGGGTAAAGATATCAACCTTTATTTCCCCAACTACATTTCTCTTTAACAACTAGTATCGCACTTTCTTACTTGACTATAACTTCATTAATCACTTCTTAAAATCATCGGCCACTTTGGTCACCAACTTACAACCCTTGGCCACTCAGGCCACCAACTTAACTTAACATCTCACCATCACAAGCCTTTACATAAAACTTTGACTCAATCCATCATCACTAATCAATTTTCCATTCCCTTCACATAGGGTGATAATCCAATAATTCATTTCACAATTTCTGAGAAACCATAATTCCATACTACCACACTTGGTATACACTCATGCACATCTCCGAGTGCTCAATTTCATAATCCAAACTGCCATCTCATGGCACTGCACATTTTTCATCATATTTGGCATATTACTGTTCACTTATATTTTCCAAAATTTCACCTCTTGCGTTCCTCACAAGATACAATCCTCTAATGCAATGGGTAAGAACATCCTTAGGTTTAACCCCTCGAGCTCTTGCTGTCCTAAGGGCCCCAGGTGCCTTGCCCCATCAATCAGAGAATTTGTCCTTATAATTCACGCAAGAAGAGGTAACATGCCACAGGCTGTACTAACAGTCCCACTAACTCAAAGTTCTACCTCACACTATCTTACTTGTACAAGATAATAATAATCTCCGGGAACATAATCCATACGGAGATAGCCACACAAAGATAACACATTCACATCAAATTCATATATAACGGCAAACAGAGTCCTATATAGATGCATAATGGTATACTAGTTTTATCTTACTCTTGCACCATTCACTATAACTTTCTAATATGGTTCTTTTCTCAACAATATACTCATTTAACTTGACTAATCATTTGTCTTAGTCCATAACACAATCATCCTCACATGATTCCATCATCTTTCTCGTATTTTGACACCAAATTTTCATTTCATAACAGTACCCATGTTCGGTACCGTCTTAATCCATTGTCCATCATGACTTATAGCAGCCATGCTCAACACTTTAGAAGATCCACTTCATTACCATAACATCACTTTTCTCTCAATATTTCACTATGACACCAAGGGTGTCCTCATTTAACCGTCCATGCATTCAGTGCATCAGGACCACCAGATAAATTTCAATTTCGAGCAGCGCTCGCCTGGGACTTCCAAGAGCAACACCTCTTAGGATTAAATCCACAAGGGAAACCCAGGACAATTTCTTATTGTCACATTATTACCAACATGTGTGCCATGGTTTAACTTGCACACCGGGACTCCATCATGAATCCCATACCACATTGAGCATCCAATGACACTCCAAAGAGACAACCTCTTCCAACATTTCCCCTCATAGGGAAGTTCACTTACATCATTACTTTTTACCGAAAATAATTTTTCTTTTTCCATAGAGTTTACTAACTCAAAAAAACATAACATACATTTAGGCACCCCGGCCTTCACAATACATATATATATATACAAAGATACATGTTAACACTTAGCCATCACAGGATTACTATCCACATATAATTAGGCCGCAACCTTAACATTTCAATGCTACCCAACATTATGGAAGCATCTTGGTACCATTACTACACCACACTCAGTTATATTTTTATCACCCCACATTTGTTAAGTCCAATCATCAATATATTATGAACCTTCATACTTTCAATCAAATTCATTCAATGCCTTACATGGCAATTTCCTCAACTTTTCATATTTTACTTTTTATACGTATGACATTCTCACCTACACCTAACCAATCATTAAATCATCATGGACTAAAGTCCCATCTTAAACATTGAATTATCCCACACATCATTTCCATAGTTCTCTTAAGTTACTCACAATCCTCAATCCAAAATCTGAAATTTCAATTTACTTCTACATCCAAGCATCTTAAGTCATCCAAGTATATGCCCTCATCGAGGGTCTTATAACCTTATACTTTACCCTCAGGTATCCAATATTACCTATAAACACTCATCTTCAAATTTTCACACTTTCATCGGGGTTTCAATTCCCCACCATGTCAAAGATATATCGCTAATTCCCACATATACTCAATTGTTCTAACTCCCCATACAACTTGGGAAGACTTACCAACATCATCATACCAATATCAACTCAATTCAATCATTTACATATACCAGCACACCTTCCTTTATTTCTATTCGGTACAATACATGTTTACATTTCACATTTTCATCAATTACCACCAATTTCACTAAGTTACAACAATCCAATAGCACCATAAATTTTTATTGCATAAATCATCATTATACAATCATACTACCACATTATACAACAATTCATAACACCATTAACTCACTAAGTCCTCGATTGCAGTATCACAATTTATTCTCACTAAGTCCTCAATTACATCAAATTTACTCACTAACATATCCATCCGTGGGCAGTCAACACTGCACCCACCACCTTAGCCTAAGGACTGGCATTGGTGCTCCAGGGTTGTCACGAAGGCATCTTATACTGACCACACATTGAACACAAAGGAATGGGTTGATCAGGCCCAAACTAAGGAATCACATGTGCAGCAGTCAATAAGAGTCTACGTACAACTATACAGCACTCACCTCAATTACACACTCATCAGAGTTCCCTAAAGAAACTGCTCTGATACCATAAAATGTAACAGCCCGTTACGTACCGGTATTGTTAACATTGATTATGATATTAAGCGCAGTTACAATCACAGTAATTGGTTAATTAAATTACGGGCAAACTTTTTACTTCTATCACGTTCCTTTTTATAACAATATCCTTTTCCGTAATTAATTAAAACAACACTATAATTGTAAATGCAATACGCGGAAGCATCTAGCTAAACAACAACACTAAACTTTTCTTTTTATTCAATTCATTTTGAACCCATCAACTCATTCTTCTTTCGTACCAAGTTCTAGCCCTTTACGTAAGCTACGCGTGGTTTCAAACCACGTACCATGTGGAGTTCTACCCATCAAGTTAAACCCCTTTCTTTTAGTCTAGAAAAACTTAAATTTTCAAAATTTACACTGTGGTAATCGATTACCAGTGGGTGGTAATCGATTACCACCTGTCAAAAATGAGGCAGTAGCCAATTTTTCAATTCCTCTGTTCTGGTAATCGATTACTAACCTTGGGTAATCGATTACCTCACATGGTAATCGATTACCAAGCTTCAGTAATCGATTACCAGTGAAGACAGTAGCCAAATTTCGTCCCCTGTTGCATGGTAATCGATTACCATGCTTGGGTAATCGATTACTATGCAGTAAAAGTGACAGATTACAGCATTTTAAGCCCAATAAGGGATGTGTAATCCATCCCTAACCTCTTAGTACTCCACACAACACTTAAACATACTATAACTTAGGCTCTAGGCCCTTCAAACATACATTTTCATTCAATTATGTATCATATACAAAGTCCTTAACATAATGGCCATTTTACATCAATTATGGTCCATTTTACAACATATTCACCAAGACTTCAATTACAATGAATGTGGCAATGGACAAGTCCCATGCTCACTCAATATACAACATATACTCATGTCCTACGTATACATCATATTGAAGAATCCAACATGTATTCATGAACATACAAAGCATGACATTTTCAACATGCATAGGTTCATGTTCAATGACTAAAGCATAAAACATATGCAAGATGTGTCCCAATCAACTCCTCCACACACTGTGCCTCCACTGTGCACCTCATGCTCCACTCTTCCAGGCTCAACCTAACCTGAAATGATGCCCCACAACACGGGGTGAGATATATAAATATATCTCAGTAAACCAAGGGCCCTGGAGGTTTCTCCACCCCATGGCTCACTCAATGTGCAAATATAACATCATACAATATGCAAGCAATGCAATATCACCCACCAACTGGAGACAACCCGAGAACATCCACTCATGGATTCATGTTCAAGGACTCCATCATATAACTCCCGAGACAGTCCTGGCGCCTCTCCCATGGTTGAGAAGACTCCATGGCAATACCCAACCGGAACTCCTCATGAGCCCTATCCGGCGGACGTCCCCGTTTGGATCATCCTGGCGCCGCTCCCAGAGTCGACTCCATGGCACATTCCAACTGGCATTCCGTCACGAAATGATCCAGCGGATGTCCAAACTCCACACACGTCAACTGGCCAGTGACCAAACAATTTTCACAAAAATCAAGCAATATGCATACAAGCACACAATCACACAATGTCATAACCACATAATCCAACCACAACCATCCACTAGGTGTGGTGGAGCACACAAGGGCTAAACCCCAGTTCCAATGGTTACCTCAATACCGAGCCCATGCTCCAAACGTAAGCTCCAAGCTTACCCGCTTCCAAAGCGTCCAAGAGAGGCAACCTAGATAATCCACAACATGATTATCAAATCATTTACAATTCAATCATTTATCTCAAATACTCATTCATTTAACTTTAATCTCTTTTATAACTCAAATTACCACATACATCATGAATCACACATTCTTTCTTCTCATTCCACTATACCACACTATACCATTATCCAATTAAACATCATATTTATATCATTTTCCATCAAATTCACAACCTTTACATCATTTTTCCTCCAAACCACCCTATGGTTCGAATTCCCAAAGATTGGTTCTACAAGGTTTTCAATTCCATTTTAACACACACACTAATCATATCATCATATTATCAACCTATACCAATGGTCCACCATTCAATTATTCAATTACACCACATGCCAATTTCACAAAATTATGAAACTCAACCCAAAATTTCCTAAGTTAAAACCTAACTTTTTCACCAAAATTTATCATAGCATTTCTAGCTTTCATGCATCATTCCAAGGCATTTTCATCTAATAGCATTTTTCCATTTGAGCTCTCTATCATCACACATCTAAAATCAAAGGTTTGAACACATATTCATGGATCTAAGAAATCAACTATCAAAAGACCACAAATATACTTACAATGGGTAGTATGATCACCACCAAGGCTTCACTAAACCATTTGAAACTCAAAACTCCAAGAAATCTCAAAAATCTCCAATGGGTCGGATCTGTTCTTGCTCAAAACGCGGCCAAAGAGATGGATTCAAGGCTTCTAAGTGCTACCAATGGCTTTGGAAAATTGTTTACGATAGATTTCAACACCAAAATCAAGCGATTCGGTGGAGAAACGAAGAAATGGAGAAAAGATGAAGAAATGGTGAAAATGGCTTCTTTTCCCACTGTAGGCGCGCGAGAAGTGAAGAGGAAAGGAGGAAAGAAGGAAAGAAAAAGGAGGTGGGGCCAAGTGACTTCGGTCACACGGGTCCCACACGCGATCTAACTTTAACTCCGATAAAATTTCCGATCACAAATCCTTAATCTAAATATTTTTCCAGTCCATGACATATTTTTCTTTCTCCAAAATATTGATAAAATTTCACACCTATTGGTACACTCACAACTCAGTATTTTAACACTTAAAAATCACTATTCATCGATTTTTCTCAAATTTGCCTATTTACTCAATTTTTCGCCCTGATTCCATTTCCAACCTTACTTTTGTCATTTGAAGTCTCTAACTCAGTATTTAAGCCTCCTAATACACGGTTGGCAATTTACAATTTTGCCCTTTTGCCCCTTTTGGCCATAATACTTGGATTTTCACTAATCCTTCCCTTTTAAACCCATATTTCATCAAATAATTTCACATTTAATTTTCCGAGGTGTTATAACCATGGCTATCTCAATATAAACTGTTTATATGCATGTATGATTAGAACGTCTAGTATGCATGAATTGGGCAAACCGCGTTTTGTATGGTTATTATGTTTGTCCAAAAGCGACTAGTGTATACCGATAGATGTTTGACATAGGTAACGACTAGCATGATAACTTACAATATGCGTTTGATGGGACCTAATTAATCCCAAGATAAAAGGAATCCTTAAAAGGAATAAATAATTAAGCATATGATTATCTCCCACCACCAATGCTACTCAAAACTCTTCTACATAGTGGTGCTCCACAACTCAGTTGGGACCCACTATTTCGTTGGGCTAGAGTAGTGTTTGAAGTGTAAGACACTTAGGGTGCTGGTTTAATGCTTAACTAAGACATAAGTTGCAGGCACAGCCGGGCTTATGTGCTTAGGGTAATGGTGCTAGGTTGGTTGCATGAGATGCACCACTAAGTGACAAAGAGTTGTCAACCTAATGTTAAGAGAGGGTATGAGATACTGTTGATAAAGATCAACCCTTTATTTAAATTAATCTTGCGGTCTCAGACGGAGGTTAAAATAAATAATCGCACTCTTAATCCCACTAAGGTAAAATCTAAAGTAGATTAACCCTAAGTCAAAAGAAGGGTCATTGACTTAGATAAAGTAGTGGGAGGGGCAAATTATTTCAAGTCTTTAATAATTTGCTTTTAACTACATAACCGTATATTAACTAAAACTATCTTTACATCCTTTTCAGCTTATAGAATGACTAATCCACTGTCACTGCGTTCAATACTCGATACGAATAAACTGACCGGTTCAAATTTTATGGACTGGTATCGGAACCTAAGAATAGTTCTAAGGGCCGAAAAGATTGCCTACGTTTTAGATGCTGTAATACCCGTAGCTCCACGGGAAGGGGAAGAAGGGTTTGCGGAATTTGATTTCCTAACCCACCAACAGCACTTGGATGACAATGTGATGGCAGTATGCATCATGTTGGCGTCCATGTCGCCTGAACTGCAAAAGCAGCATGAGCATATGGATGCTCCCTCTATTATCGTACATCTCAAGGAGTTGTATGATATTAAAGGCAGGCATGAGAGGTATGAGGCCTCAAGAGAACTGTTCTCTTGTAGGATGACTGAGAGCATGTCTGTTGCCAGCCATGTTCTCAAGATGATCGGGCTGATTGAGAAGCTAGGAAACCTAGGCTTCATCATGGATGCCGAGCTAAGTAATGACTTAGTCTTCACCTCACTTCCACCTTCCTTCAGTCAATTCATCATGAATTACAATATGCATGGGATGCAAGTGAGCTTGCCTGAGTTGTTAAGCATGTTAACAACAACTGAAGTGTCTATCAAGAAGGATAGGACACAGGCTCTTTTGATTGGTGGGCCTAGCAAGGCCAAGGGAAAGGGTAAGGAGCCTGCAAAAGGTGACCCCCTTAAGCCCAAAGGAAAATCCAAGAAGAAGAAGGGCAAGAAGAAGGGTAAGAAGGCACCTAAGGACAAGGGTGATGCTGAGTGCTTCCATTGTGGCAAGAAAGGCCACTGGAAGAGGAATTTTCCAGACTACCTGAACAATGTGAAGGACAAGAAGCATGGTGATGCTTCTGCCTCAGGTATTTTCATGATTGAGATAAATTATTCTTATGCTAATCCATCCTCATGGGTATTAGATACCGGATGTGGTTCTCATATCTGCAATATGTTGCAGGTACTTAGGAGCCCAAGGAGATTGGATAGAAACGAGGTGGATCTCCGCGTTGGTAATGGAGCAAGAGTTGCTGCTCATTCAGTTGGAGATGCTGACCTTATTTTGCCTACGGGCCTTTTATTGCATTTGAATAATTGTCTTTATGTTCCGCAAATTTCTAGAAACATTATTTCAATTTCTTGTTTAGAACAAGATGGATATACTTTCAGTATTAGGAATGGTACTTTTTCTATCATTTTGAATGATATGGTTTACGGTACTGCTTCTTTAATAAATGGATTGTATGTGTTGGAAATGGGAAATGAAGTGCTCAATATAGATGTGAAACGACCTAGGACGGATAATCAATCTTATCTTTGGCACTGTAGACTAGGGCACATAAATGAAACAAGATTGTCTAGGATGCATAGAGATGGATACCTGGACTCCATGGATTTGGAATCCTATGGACAGTGTGAATCTTGTCTAGCTGGGAAAATGATTCAACAAAAGCCCAAAGGGCTTGAGAGTCATAGGGCTAGTGAGTTATTAGAACTCATTCATACTGATGTATGTGGCCCAATGTCTATTGAGGCTAGAGGTGGATATTCTTATTTCATTACCTTTACAGATGACAAATCAAGATTTGGGTATATATACCTAATGAGATATAAATCTGAAGTTTTTGAAAAGTTCAAAGAGTTTAGGAATGAGGTGGAGAAACAGCGTGGCAAGATGATTAAGACATTACGATCAGATCGTGGTGGTGAATATTTGAGCCACGAGTTTCAGGGTTATCTGAGAGAAAATGGAATTCTCTCACAATTTACCGCTCCTTACACACCACACCAAAATGGTGTCTCCGAAAGGAGAAACAGGACCTTGTTAGACATGGTTAGGTCTATAATGAGTGAGACTCAACTTCCAAAATCGTTTTGGGGATATGCCTTAGACACAGCGGCATACCTTCTAAATAGGGTACCATCTAAATCTGTTCAGACCACACCATATGAGATATGGAGTGGTAAGAGACCCAACCTGAGTTACCTCAGGGTATGGGGATCGCCAGCTTATGTCAAAGCGTTGACATCAGACAAGCTTAGTGCTAAGAGTACTAAATGTCTATTTGTGGGGTATCCTAAAGGTACTAAGGGATACTACTTCTACTCCATGGAAGAACACAAAGTGTTTGTGTCAAAGAATGCTGAGTTCCTTGAGAAGGATTTGATCTCTCAAGGAGGCAGTGGGAGTAAGATTGATCTTGAAGAAGTGCAAGATCCACAAGAACAGATTGAGGAACCCGAGTCTGCTCCGCAGGCGACGTTCTCCAATGGAGAAGTAAACACACAACTCCGTAGATCTACGAGGGTCATCCATCCACCTGAAAGGTACGGGTTTGTGATTGAGAATCAGCAAACTGTTGAGGATGATGAACCAAGTAACTACGAGGAGGCGGTCAAAGATGTTGACTCCTCAAGATGGCTTGAAGCCATGGAATCTGAAATGGATTCGATGTATCAGAACAAGGTATGGACCTTGGTTCCTAAACCGCAAGGAATAGTTCCTATCGGTAATAAATGGGTCTTTAAAAGAAAGACTGATGCAGATGGCAACGTTCAGACCTACAAAGCTAGGTTGGTGGCGAAAGGGTATCGTCAAAGACAAGGAGTTGACTATGATGAAACTTTCTCACCAGTTGCCATGATCAAATCTATTAGGATCATGCTTGCAATAGCAGCATACCACGACTATGAAATTTGGCAAATGGATGTCAAGACCGCCTTCTTGAATGGGTTCTTGAAGGAGGAAGTGTACATGACACAACCTGAAGGCTTTGAAAACAAAGATCAGGAGCATATGGTATGCAAACTACAAAGGTCAATATATGGGCTAAAGCAAGCATCAAGGAGTTGGAATATACGTTTTGATGAAGTCGTTAAGAGTAACGGTTTTATCAAGAACGAGGATGAACCTTGTGTTTACAGAAAGGTAAGTGGGAGTAATGTCGTCTTCCTAGTGCTCTATGTAGATGACATATTGCTAATAGGAAATGACATCCCCACATTAAAAATAACGAAAGAGTGGCTTTCAGAAAAATTTACCATGAAGGATTTGGGAGAGGCAGCCTTTATACTCGGTATAAAGATCTATAGAGATAGATCCAAGAGGCTACTGGGTTTATCTCAATCCACGTACGTTGACAAGATGCTAAAGAGGTTTAGCATGGAAGGGTCGAAAAGGGGTTTTCTTCCTGTCAGTCATGGGGTACACATATCAAGGGTTATGTGTCCTAAGTCACAGCCTGAGAAGGATCGCATGAGTGGAATTCCATACGCTTCGGCTATTGGATCCATCATGTATGCCATGATATGTACGAGACCAGATGTCTCATATGCTTTAAGTATTACGAGCAGATACCAGTCAGACCCTGGAGAGGGTCACTGGACGGCAATCAAAACCATCATTAAATACTTAAGAAGAACTAAGGATGCGTTTCTGGTCTATGGTGGGGTTAATGAGTTAACAGTGAAAGGGTTCACTGATGCCAGCTTTCAGAGTGACAAAGATGACTGCAAGTCACAGTCAGGATTCGTATTCACCTTAAATGGTGGGGCAGTGTCTTGGAAAAGTTCCAAGCAGGAGACAACAGCAGACTCAACGACAGAGGCTGAATACATAGCTGCTTCAGAAGCAGCTAAGGAGGCAGTGTGGATCAAGAAGTTCGTAAATGAACTAAGGGTGGTTCCAAGCGTGGATGAGCCCATACAGTTGCTTTGCGACAACACTGGAGCCATTGCGCAGTCAAAGGAACCTAGGTCTCATCAAAGATCTAAACACGTGCTCCGCAGATATCATTTGATTAGAGAAATCATTGATAGGAATGATGTAAAAATGGATTATGTTCCCACAGACGATAACCTGGCCGATTCTCTGACAAAGGCTGTTTCTCAGAGAAAACATGATAGTCATTATGAGGCTTTGGGCATACGACTTAGGTCTGATTGGCTCTAGGCCAAGTGGGAGCTTGTTAGCATATGGGTGTCCTAGAGACAATCTTTTGATTAAATAAAGGACACTAGATGTAGAACTTTGTTTGTCGCAAATAAATGTAAGCACTATTTATTCAGTTTCATATTGTGTCTCGATATTACTGTTAATATTATATGAATGAACTGGATAAACCCCTTGGAATAGAACATGTATCTCTTGAGTATCTGTGATGAGATCACGATCATGAGGATTCAAGGATATTGCATGTCTATTCCTAATTATATGTTCCTAGTCTAGAGACACTGAGTTTGGGGATCAGTGATCTCGAGTAAAGACTAGTACGACTTATCTACTTGTATATGGATACAAGGTAAAGACCTCATGAGCTGCAGATATGGAGATATCTTAGCTAAAGTCGTGGGTGGACCTATAAGAGTATAGCTCGCACTGAACAGACCCAAAAGAGACTCATTGAGGAAATCTCACAGATAGTGTCATTAGAGTAATCTCTTTATGTTTGGGTATGTCTTTCCTTAGACCAGAAGTTATTACCTAGACTGTGTTCTTGAAGGCATGTTTTGATTGTATGCCTCGTCTGCCTGAAACATGGAGACTCATAGGTATGCTGTTGGGCGTGTCCTTAAAGGGCACAGGGCTAGGGTAATAAGCTGAAGGAATTCGTCAAATCTCTGTGAGAGGTTAGGTTATCTGTAAGCCGGAGAAATCGGGATGACATTTACAGGGACTCGGGAATCTATGCATAGTAAAAGAGATCATGAGATGATCTGCCTTTAGAGTCAGTAAATTGAAGATTCCCTATTTCGAATAAAGCTTACCCTAAACCGCAGGGGTTGATACATTTCCTTACCCTAGGTTAATGGGAAGATAACCGAGACGAAGGGAAATACATACGGTAACCAAATATGTGCAATAGGTTGATCAAGTCATTAATCTGACTAGTTCTGGGGCAACAAAGCATTGCTAGTGCTCTGTGTTGTCATTAATTGGGTTGTGAGCTTGTTGGGCCCAAGCCCAGTTATGTCAGTAGCTAAGTTGGACCTAATGGGTCACACACTAACACCTTGTAGTCATGATGGACTAGCTTTAAAGGTATTGGGCCTAATAATGTTATTAGCCCAAGAAGCTGTTTGGAAGCCCACCTAAAAGGGTGGGTGGTGCATGGAGTTTAGTAATGGGCTTGGACAGTCCAAGCCATTACTAATTAATTTAATTAGTTAAATTAATAATCAAATATTTGAATTTCGAATTTTGAATTTGAAATTTGAATTTTGAAATTTGAATTTAGAATTTGAATTTCGAAATTCGAATTTTGAATTTGAAATTTGAAATTTAAAATTTGAATTTTGTAATTTGAATTTGAATTTGAAATTTGCAATTTTGAATTTTGAATTTTGAATTTGAATGTTTGAACGTTTGAATTCAAGTGTTTGAATTCGAATTTGAATTGGTTTTGAAAAGTTGTTTCATAACAAAAGGATAAGACAGGATCTTATTGGAGCATATTCCTTGGATGAAGAAGCATCTTTGGAGGCTCTCCCTTGGCTGTTTGGTGCGCAAATTTTAGGTGATAAGAGTGTTATCTTATCACTTAAAACAAACCTCCATTCAGATTTGGTGGTTGAGGGAATCAGTGGGTGAGTTGATTCAAATTTTGAATGCAACTACTCAATGTATTTGGACCCTTTCTAGGGCTGAATTATGCGCATGAGAACTATATACTATATGATAGTTTATGAATTTAAATTTAAATTATTTTGAATTTAATATCATGTGGATAAGATTGGAGGTTGTTGGCAAAGTTAGTTTTGCAACAGCTCCACCTTATCACACTGTTCCATGCGCAACTTTCAAAGAAGTTTGAAAGTTTGTTTTTCATTTTGAATGATGGAATTCCCTCCTCCTCTCCAAAGGGTGCGCATAAATATGACATGTTCCTCACCTTAGGGTTTTGTGAAAAACCTAGCCAACTCTTCTCCATCTATGCACCATTCTATAGGGTAGCTCAGTACACCTTTCCAAACAGAATACCTGGCCTCCACCTTCACCACTTGTGCGCATAGCAAGCCTCACTGTGGTGTTCATCTGGTGGCTTTCAAGAAAGGGTTCTTGCATCATTGACGAACGGTGGTGTGGATCACCATTAGAGGGTTTGAACCCTTCAAGCCTGGCATCTAATCTCCCTGACTGATCAGGCCAAAAACAAGGTAACATCATGCTGTCTTAAAGCATGAACCTATGTGTGCATGTATGTTCCGCAGTAAAAAATTTGTTTTACACCCTACATGCATCGGCCTTCAAAGGCCAGTTTACTTTCAGTTCCCTAGTATAAGTCAATAATACTTATTGCATTTACTCTAATATTTATAATATAAATATACTAATAGGAGCGAAACGACTGGCGTTTCACAACAAAAACACTTCAGATGGAAAAAAATTTTTGTCCCATCAGAGGAACCATTAGGTAGAGTTATATGGAGACTGGCTTAATCTTACGAAAGGAAGCAAGCTAAGATTAATCGAAGGTGATATGGGTTATTGCACCTGTGTTGAAAATCTATTTTGTTTTATCAATACCTGGGGATTTGTCAAATTCTGAGTTGCAATAATGAACAACATTAACAACATGTGTTGAGGGACCAGTGTTGGTAGCATCAACAAAAGGATTTTTCTGCAGCATGTTTATGATTTGTTGATACTGATCATGAATTGTGTCTATAGAAGGAGTCTTTTCTATTTGATTTGATCCCTAGACCATATTGTTAAGAAAAACAACATTATTAGTATGTTGAACTGGATTATGTTTGTAGCCTAGTGGGAATTCATAAAGGAGATAACATGTTTCAATTGTATGATTTGTTCTATGACAGTGTGTGCATGTCTTGCTTGGTGAACCCATTCCATATGGTCCATGTCCATGATCTCTATAGTTGCGTTCAACATCAAAACTTCCTCGCTTGTAATTACCTGACTTGCTACTGCTGCAAAAACTTGAGAATTTGAGCAATTAACATGTTAATCTTCAGAATAAAATTGGCTCTTTTGTTGGGTGACAAGCGAGAACGCCATGACCATATTTGGCAGTGGCTCCATGAGCATGATCTGAGACCGAATTATGGAAAATTGCTTGTTCAATCCTTTCAAGAAAATTGTATAGTTTGATCTTGATCTCGGTAGTTCCTCATTTGCAGTGTAGCTCCACAGACACATGGAATGGAAGGAGTTGAAAATTTTTTCCAACTCATCCCAGATTGTTTTCAATTGAGTAAAGTACTCAGTCATGCTTTTGCCACCTAGATGCATCTTCTATATGTCTTCCTACAAATAAGAAACACATACAACATCATATTGAAAGAACCCATCACGCAGATCACGCCAAACATCTGAGGCTTTCTCAATCCACAAGATCGATTGAGTTATCGTCTCTGAGATTGATCTTTGTATTCATTCAATCACTATAGTGTTGAAATGCTCCCAAGCTTGATATTCATGTGCATCAGAATCTAAAATTACTACGGTTCCATTGATGAAACCAAATTTATTCTTCATCAATAGTACCATAGATATCGCACGAGCCCACAAATGATAATTTCTACCATTCAATGATGTAGAAACCAACACTCGGGAGGGACTTTCGTTGAGATGCAAGAAGAGAGTGTGAGATGGAATAGTGAGGAACTTGGGCAATGGTGCTTGATTCGCCATTAGAGTTACTTATTAAGAATTAAAGAAAAATCTGAAGCAGGTACCAGAGCTAAATGAGCTCTGATACCATATTAATAAAAAAGAAAATTTTTGAAAGGGAGCATTCTGCTCATAATTGAATATTTCGGATTGATTCTCTTTAACTCAAGAATTGGAGATTACACTCAAATGTATACACTATCATTCTTACAAAATAGAAATAAGCAATTAGCACTAGATAAAACTAACTCATCTAATTGACTGACGAACTAACAAACTAACTAATTGACTCTCTTATTATTATGTCATGATTTTGACCACGTGGGTTAATTACATCTGCTGCATTATTAAAGCTATCAGACCTGATCTAATCTTTGGACTTTGGCTTCGACTGCTTTTGAACATTGGGCTTTAGTTGACTTCGATCATCAAGACTGGGCTTCCGTTGATTCTTATCATTAAGGCTTAATATCAGCCTAACTAGTAGTAAGGTTTAGTTTAGTCTCTGTTCTCAGAATTGGTCGTGACAAATTGCTTAATTAGATAATCTGCTTTGAATTGCTTTCTTATTTACTTGTTTATATTATTCATTTTATTTAAAGATCAATGTAACATGAATCTCGGATTTAATTTGACATTTAAAATTTTTAGATTTGGAAATTTTAAAATATATAGAAAATATTGATTGAAGGTTATTTTTATATATTATAATTATATATTAGAATCAATTATGGGAGAATGACTTATTGTGAGTAGGGGTGTAAATAGGTTAGGCTGGCCTACAGCCTAACCTATATTAGGCCAGACTTGGCCTATTACAAATAATCAAATAGAATAGGCCTGGGCTATTAAGAAAACCTATTTAGAAAGCAGATCATAAGCTTTTTTGTAGATAATGGTCTTATAAGCCTACAAGTCGGCTTATATAATATTATTTGATTTAAATAAAATAAATAAGATTATTACCTTAATAATTTTAAATAATAAAGTAATATTATTTTAGCTATTTTTTTAATTATTGAATCTTTAATAGGCTTAAACAGACTAATAAACCTAAGTCAAAACTTTTATTTTTTAAATATATGTCAAGTCAAATTTGTAGTTTGAGGCTTTGAGCTACACAAGCTAACAAGTCAGACTTATTGAAATCAAAGTCTAGCCTAACATAACCTATTTACACCCCGAGGACTGAGGATTGATTCCAATATCACTAGATCTAGATGTTGATCTTAATACACTACAACTTATTTAGAAAGATGAGTTTGTCTAGGCTATATAATTTTTATTAATTTTATAGGATAAAGTTCATCAATACCCCTATGATTTTCTCCACAATCACTTATGCCCGTGTAGTTTTTTTTATCACACATTGGAAAATGGTATGTTTTTTTTATCACATATGCCCCTGTAGTTTTTTATTTTTTACAAAGCACAAGGGCATATGTGATAAAAAAACCACATGGGCATAGATGAATCTGAAGCAAACCACAGAGACATTGATGAACTTTTCCCAATTTTATAACCAGGGAGCATGAGATTTACATGGACGAGAAAACCCTACGAGATGGGCCGCGTGTTGAGTTCTATTTGTGCATTTTCATCTTAAATGATATTATCATTTAAAAAGAAAGCATAAATTAATGCTTTATATATTGAATTTTGTTGAACTTATTGCTGGGCCCTCCTTCATTGCTAAGCCCATTTGAGGGGTTTTTCCTATAATACCCCTAACCCTATTTTCCACCTCCTATAAATACTCATAGTTAGGGTGCAGGCTAGGTCACATGTGAGGATTTTGTTTTAGAGAAGTTTTGAGAGAAATTATTTGATTGTTTGAGCAAAGCTTCATGTTTTGCATTTGAGAGATCTCTAGGGAGAGTTTGAGAGAAACATCTCTAGGGTATTTTGATTATCACCATTGTTGGAGAGGTTGAGTTAACCACCACATTGGTGTATTTTGATTCTTGTAACCATTATTTTTATAGTGGATTTTTGATCTGGACTAGGTCCCGTGGGTTTTTACTTCTTCATTGGAGAAGGATTTCCCACGTCAAAATCTGATTGTGTTCTTCTTCTCTTTCTCTCCTATTTGTTTTGATTCTTCGATGTGCAGTCCGACCTGGTGATATACAGGCCGAGGTACTGCCGAGATCCGAGCTCCGGATCTGGTTGATTGACTTTCGGACAAAAGGCTTCCTAGCCGAGTTTGAGGGAACCGAGTTCCCAACAGTGGTATCAGAGCCCGAGTTCGACGGGTTCTGAGGGAGATGAGATGGAGACCAGTGGCATAACCCATGATGGAGATATGTTCAAGCTGACCGCAGACAATTTCACGTATTAGAAACCGATGATGGAAGATCATCTCTACTGCAAAGATTTACATGAGCCCATTATCCTTGATGAGAGACCGGCAGGTAAAACCGACAAGGAGTGGGAGATTCTGAGTCGTAAGGCGATAGCTACGATCAAAAAATATATTGACAATAGCCTCTTTGAGCATGTGTCCGAGTTCACGAATGTATATGAGTTGTGGACGAAGTTGGAGTCCTTGATTCAGAAGAAGACTCCCAGGAATAAAGCACACCTGGTTTGCCGACTTGTGAAGCTAGAATACAAGGACGGCATGAGCATGATAGAACACCTCAACACCTACAAAGGTATTGTGAATCAGCTGTCAAAAGCTGATATGAAAATTGATGAAGAACTGCAGGCATTGCTGCTGTTTAGCTCGCTGCCAGAAAGCTGGGATACTCCACCACTTTGAATAATTTGACTCCAGATGGAAAGTTGCAGATGGATGTCGTGACAGATAGCCTCTTGGGAGAAGAATCCAGGAGAAAAGAACGAGGTAGTTCGAGCGCGTCTGAGGCCAACGTTGCATAGAACAAAGGGAAATCCGACTCCCAGGGTAGAAGCAAGAGTCGGGGTCGAGATCGTGATAGAAGAGGAAAGTCCAGAGGTCGGTCAAAGTCAAAATATGAGTTGGAGTGCTTTTACTGTGGAAAGACAGGTCATAAGAAGCTGGACTGCTGGACCTTGCAGAATGATGAAAAGAACGGCTCTGTAAAGCCGAATCAGATTATTCCCAAGAAGAGGGAAGACAAGAGCACCACTACGGTGGCTGCCACTCCTGATACCGAGATATTCCTCCTTGGTGAGGATAATTATTTGAATGTTTCTTATGATGATTGCACCTGGATTGTTGACTCCTGTGCCTCCTTCCACGTTACTCCACACAAAGTTTTTTTCTCCTCTTATCGAGGTGGTGATTTTGGAGTCGTGAAGATGGGAAATCAAGTGACCAGCAAAATTGTTGGTGTCGGTGATGTAACTCTGACCACGGATGCCGGATGACGACTTGTGTTGAAAGATGTAAGGCATGTTCCTGACATGCAATTGAACCTAATCTCGGTAGGCAAACTTGATGATGTCGGGTTAGTGAACTACTTCGGCAGTGTTAGATGGAAGTTGGCCAAGGGAAACTTGGTCGTGGCCCGAGGTAAGAAGGAAGGCTCCTTGTACGTGATGCAAGGAAAGATAAATGGAGGAGAAGCCAATTCTGTCCGAGATGAACCGAGCTTGGAGCTATGGCACAAGCGCCTCGGCCACATGAGCACGAAAGGGCTCTAGATCCTACACAAGAAAGGATTACTAACCGGTTGAAAGGCCAAGCGTTGGAAAGTTGCACGCATTGTCTAGCTGGAAAGCAGCATCGGGTTTCTTTCGTGAAACCGGATCAACCCAGAAGACGCGGGTATATTCTTGACCTCGTCCATACTGATGTTTGCTCCATGTCGGAAAGATCTCTTGGAGGAGCTCAGTATTTTGTTTCATTTATTGATGATCATTCCCGCAAAGTGTGGGTTTATTTGTTGAAATCTAAAGATCAGGTACTCTAATCCTTTAAAGAATTCCATGCTATGGTTGAAAGGGAGACTAGCAAGAAATTGAAAGTGGTCCGATATGACAATGGTGGTGAGTATTGCGGCCCTTTTGATGCATATTGCAGAGCGGCCGGGATCGTACTTGAGAAGACGCCCCCCAAGACTCCACAGTTGAATGGACTTGCTGACAGGATGAACAGGACTATTGAAGAGAAGGTCCGAAGTATGCTATCCAATGCCGGATTGCCGAAATCATTCTGGGGAGAAGCCATCAAAACTGCGGTTGACTTGATCAACCTCTCACCATCACGGCCACTTGAAGGAGAAATTCCAGAAGAAGTCTGGACAGGTCGGAAAGTGGCCTATAATCAATTGAAGGTATTTGGATGCCGAACTTTCATGCATATCCCTAAAGAAGAAAGGGCAAAACTTGATGCAAAGACAAAAGAATTCATCTATCTTTGTTCGCCGAGCTGTGAATTCGGGTTCCGACTTTGGGATCCAATCAATAAGAATATCGTGAGAAGCCGAGATGTGATCTTTCATGAAGATGAGACCATTCATGACATCTCGAAGCCCAAAGTCTGGGTTTCTGTCAGACGTGAAGAACCCATCCCTCATGTCCGAGCTGAAACAGGGGGAGAAAATCAAGAAAATAAAGAAATTGATTATCAACAACATGCTAATGATGAGATCCGAGTTGATGATGAGATCCAGGATGAGAATGATGAACCGGGTTCTCAAGCTGAAGAACAACCGAGATATCCAACTCGAGAAAGAAGACCCTCTACATGATACCCATCTGATGAATACACCGTTGTAGCTGAAGACGGTGAGCCTCAGAGTTATAATCAGGGTGTGATGAGCTCAGAGAAAGAAGAATGAGAAAAGGCAATGCAAGACGAGATGAAGTCTCTGCACGAAAATCAGACTTATGAACTGACCGAGTTTCCTGAAGGAATACGAGCACTGAAAAATAAATAGGTGTACAAGATTAAGAATGAAGAGAACGGGCAAAAGCCGAGATACAAAGCCCGGATTGTGGTGAAAGGCTGCAATCAAAAGAAAGGAGTAGACTTTGAGGAGATTTTTTCTCCTGTGGTGAAAATGACCACGGTCCGAATCGTGTTAGCTATGACAGCTTCGATGGACCTCAAGGTAGAACAAATGAACGTGAAGACGACATTCCTTCACGGTGATTTAGAAGAAGAGATTTATATGGAACAGCCTGAGGGGTTCCAAGCTCCAGACCAAGCAGACTTGGTATGTCGGTTGAAGAAGAACCTCTATGGCTTGAAGCAAACACCTCAGCAGTGGTACAAGAAGTTTGAATCGTTTATGACTGATCACATGTTTGAGAAGACTGAAGCCGAACACTGCGTATTTGTGAAGAGGTATGAGGCACGAGATTTTCTGATATTGTTGTTATATGTTGACGATATGCTTATTGTAGGGAAAGACAAATCGAGGATAGCCTCCCTGAAGAAGGCATTAAGCTCGTCCTTCGCAACGAAGGACATCGACCCTGCAAAGCAGATTCTCGGAATCAAGATTATCCGAGATAGACAAAAGAAGCTACTGTGGCTGAGTCAAGAGAAGTATAATGAGAAGAGATTCAGCATGCGTTTGAAACCATTGAAAAGTCCTTTTGATCAGTTAATGCATGCGTTTGAATCCTTCATTTTTAAGGATCTTGAGAATATGATCAAGCCTATGGCAGTGTTACGACTGTGATAGTTGTATATGTCTGATACCCTAAAAACACCGGAGTGGGAGTGATATATTTTGTCTTGGTGAGGGATATTCAGACTACATTCATTATTTTTCAGAGAAGTAAGGGCATAATTAGAAATTCTTGCAGTAATTCAGTCAGGCATGACATAGTAATTTCTTCGATTGTTTAGATGATATTGTGCTGAAATACTGCTGTACATTTTTCTAAGTTTGAATCAGTTTATTGCTGAGGACAACAATGTCTAAATCTGGGAATTGTTTGATATGCTCGCAGCATATATACTTTTATAGATCAAAAAAAGCATGGAATCAGATCTAAAACTGTGTATAAAGGTGTATATGTGGTGAAATTATTGGATAAAATTTGTCAGACACTCTCTCACTCAAATTCTTCATGTTTATAGGAGAAAAAGGACAAATAAAGGAGCAGGAAGGAAATCAGACAGAAGCTCCACGCTTCAAGCGTTCAATTCAACGCTTGAAGCGTAGGAAAAGACCCAAGACAGTGAGTCTACGCTTCAAGCGTAGAACCCTACGCTTGAAGCGTAGACAAGGAGAAATCAGACAGAAGCTCCACGCTTGGGGCGTGGATCCTGCGCTCCAAGCGTAGGGTTGAGATGGACAGCTGTCAGTTGCGAGGAAAGGAGAATTCTGAGGTGTATAAAAAGGACACAAGACAACCCTAAAGACTTACTTTTCATTCAGGAAAAAACCTAGGTCATTCGGAGGCGGAAGCTCTGGAGATTGGGAGAGGAACCTCTTCTTCTACCTTTCTGTAGTTCTTGTAGTTGGATGTTTTATTTGAATATTGGATTTTAGCCATGATAATGGTTGGCTAGAACCTTTTTGTTGTGGTTAGGGTCACGAACCCTTGTGAACCCCTGATACAATGGATTGAGTTTTTATCGATATATTTATCCTTTGAATTTCGTTCTATTCTGATCGTATTGTTATTGTTGTTATTAGATCCGATCAATCTAGTAATTGATAATGAATCTGAGGATTAGGGCCAACAAGAGGAATCTGCGGTCTTTAATCCAGAAAGGGAATAGAACGACGGTATGAACATGATCTAGGGATAGACATGATTCATATTGTAGATGTTTTAATTATCGATCTTTATGCTTGATCGGTGAGCTCATATAGGACACCTCAAGGAATTAGGGTTCTATATGAGATTAAAAGGTTAATTCTTCAAGGGATTGAGAATTAACTACTGATATTTTTATCTGATAATTATCTAATTTCACGATATATATATTGATATTTAACTTAATCCAGAGTAAAAGGTGGGGATCATCGGTAAGTGTTCTCTAACTGCAGCGTTTTTCTCATAAATTTTCAAACCCTTATTTTGTTGGATTCTTAAATATTCAAAAAGAACAAAAACACGTTTTATTTTACAAATCAAATTTCCACACAATCCTGACATTCGTGTCAAAAACCTCTAGGAATATTTAATCTTAAAAAGAATAGTTTAATTGATTTAGGCACACTCTCTGTGGATACGAACTTTACTTATCATTTTATTACTTGCGCGATTCGGTACACTTGCCGATTCACGTCAGGTACCACCGACTTATGTCTCTATTTTGGAGAAGGCAAAGCCGAGTTGCATGGCTACTCGGATTCTGATTTAGGGGGGATTTCGACTCGAGGAAGTCGACTACAGGATACATGATGAGATTTGCCGGAGGAGCTGTCTCTTGGCAATCAAGACTTCAGAAATGTGTTGCACTATTGACAGCTGAGGCTGAGTACATTGCCGCGACTGAGGCAAGCAAAGAGATGTTGTGGATGAAGAAGTTCCTCATGGAACTCGGCCATGAACAAGATAAGTACGAGATGGGTTGTGACAATCAAAGCGCAATCCATCTTGCGAAAAATTCGACCTATCACTCCCGCACTAAGCACATTAATGTGAGGTATCACTGGATTCGGGATGTGGTGGAAGGTGGAGAGCTCGAACTCGTCAAGGTGCACACTGACCAAAATTGGTCCGACATGATGGTGAAGCCGGTTCCAGCAAAGAAATTTGAAGACTGTTGTGAAGGAGCCGGGTTGATGCTGAAGCCGACGCATTGAAGTCGGGGGGGGGGGGAGATTTGTTGGGCCCTCCTTCATTGCTAAACCCATTTGAGGGGTTTTTCCTAAAATACCCCAAACCTTAATTTCCACCTCCTATAAATACTCATAGTTGGGGTGCAGGCTAGGTCACATGTGAAGATTTTGTTTGAGAGAAATTGTTTGAGCAAAGCTTCATGCTTTGCATTTGAGAGATCTCTAGGGAGAGTTCGAATGAAACATCTCTAAGGTAGTTTGATTATCACCATTGTTGTAGAGGTTGAGTTAACCACCACATTGGTGTATTTTGATTTTTGTAACCATTATTTTTATAGTGGATTTTTGATCTGGACTAGGTCCCGTGGGTTTTTACTTCTTCATTGGAGAAGGTTTTCCCACGTTAAAATCTAGTTGTGTTCTTCTTCTCTCTCTCCTATTTGTTTTGATTTTTCGCTGTGCAGTCCGACCTGGTGATATACAGGCCGAGGTACTGCCGAGATCCAAGCTCCGGATATGGTTGATTGACTTCCGCACAAAAGGCTTCCTAGCCGAGTTTGAGGGAACCGAGTTCCCAACACTTATGAACTGAATAATTATAGGGTTTATCATCTATCATTTAACATCAACATCAACATCAATTTTATCCCAAATTAATCGGGGTCGGTGGTGGATGAACCCACATGAAAGATATAAGACAGTTGAAAAAAATAAAATTAAAATTAAAAAAATTAAAATATATATATATTTAAATAAATAAAAGTAAAAAAGAAAGGGACAAGAAGAAGTGGGGGAAATAAAGGGTAAAAGGACTAAAAAGGGACCATCTAGAACATAGGAATAAAAACAGGTCTAACCCTCCACCATACTTATAGCTTTTCTCCATTCCGTTCTAAGACATACCGTCCGCCAATCTATATCTCACTCCATTAAATCTTGTTTTACTACCTTCCCCCAAGTAAGTTTCGGCCGACCTCTGCCTCTTTTTGTGTTGAGCTCTTAGTAACAAACTTTTGTTCTTACAGGAGCATCCAGGGGCCTTCTCATCACCTGCCCAAACCACCTCAATCTATGTTCTCTCATTTTCTCGGCTACCGGTACTACTCTGACCTTTCGTCGAATATCTTCATTTCTTATCTTATCCATCCTTGTGTAACCACACACCCACCTTAACATCCTCGTCTCTGTTACTCTCATCTTATGCTCATGTTGCCTATGTGCTGACCAACATTCCGCTCCATATAGCATTGCCGGTCTTACTACCGTTTTATAGAATTTTCCTTTTAACTTAAGGGGGATTTTGCGGTCACACAAAGACCCCAGATGCACTACGTTATTTCATCCACCCTGCTCTGATTCTGTGATTTACATCCTCATCAATCTCTCCACCTTTTTGTAAAATGGAGCCCAAGTATTTAAAAGCATCTTTTTTGGGTACCTCTTGACCACTTAAATGCATGGGCTCTTCGTCCCCATCTCGTACCAGAGAGAACTCACACTTGATATACTCCGTCTTGCTTCGACTTAATGTGAATTCTTTAGATTCCAATGTGCTTCTCCATAATTCAAGTTTTCTATTAATACCATCCTTGCTCTCATCAATAAGCATAATATCGTCTGCAAAAAGCATACACCATGACACTTCCTCTTGGATATCTTTTGTTAGTTGATCCATAACTAAGGCAAAGAGATAAGGACTTAGAGTCGACCCTTGGTGTACAAAAAATTTCCTACACACACAATATTTTGTGGGGCCCGCAGCAAAAAAAAAACTTTGGCACGTAAAACGAATCTCT
This sequence comes from Gastrolobium villosum, assembly GCA_032173675.1. NCBI lineage: Eukaryota > Viridiplantae > Streptophyta > Magnoliopsida > Fabales > Fabaceae > Gastrolobium > Gastrolobium villosum. Next base: position 5,779 of record JAVKPL010007901.1, on the reverse strand, counting down.
ATAACATAAAACAATCACTTTTCCTACAACATAACTCTTATAAAATCCATAATTATAATATATGTTATACTATCGTGTTCCACTTGTTACAATTTTTTATTGCCAACAGCTTGCATTATCTCCCGATCATGCTTTAAAAATGGTCTCGTAACTTTCTAAACCTCAGCTCTAAAAATTTTAGTGAGGCACCATCAACGGAGAATATCAATCCTGTCTCCATATTAATTTAATATTAATTTATAAGAATTATAAATTCATATTAAAGCTTTCTTTTAATATTAGATTGTTTTTGCCATTAAAGGCCTGCCACGGCTATATTAGGTGTGAGTTTATATTAAAGCTTTCTTTTAATATTAGATTGTTTTTGCCATTAAAGGCCTGCCACGGCTACATTAGGTGTGAGTTTATATATATATATATATATATATATATATATATATATATATTATTAGGATATTCTGTTCAGGGAGCATGTAGAATATTAAATCCTCTGCTCATTAATATCAGCTTAATTAAATTAATCCCACCACTTAATTTCCTGCATGTGTACATAATTGAAGGCATCTTTCTAAAGAATCGAATTGAATGCGTGTCTATTTTATTTTATGTAAGCGTCAACTTTACTCTTGTGTGTGAAATTCAAAAAATAAAATTACCATAAAAGTAGGCAAACACACAGAAGAGAATGAAAGTTTCAGAGAGAAAATAATCTTTGAATAATACATAGGAGAAAAAATTATAAGAGTAATGTTACGTTATGTTACGTTACAAAAAAAAAATTGACAGAATTTATTTAAAATTACTAAGATATTAAGGATGCTTGTTAGATAAGTCGAATTGGTAGGGATTACTCATTTATTAAATAGTTAGGAAAAAAGCCTAAATATTTTATTTTAATAAAAAGAAAATACTGTCCTAATACAGAATCCAAATATATTACCCAACTAATGCAATCAGATGCATATGTATTATGTGCACAACTAGTTGCACACAATCCATATGCAACTACCACTTGACTAGTTTTAGTGAGTTGTGTATGTACCAAGTACGTGCCTAACTGATTGTATTTTGCGATGTAAAACCTTTGTGGATATCAGTTGCACTTACCAAGTATTTACGTATTAGATATGTGTGCAACTAACTGGATGTTGCCACATGGCGCGATCTTAACTGCCCATGCCAACTATATCTATTTCCCTTCCCCTCGTAGAAAACTCCTAACCCCCCATACTCAAGTCTAAATAAACAATTTAGCTTCTCTTTTTCTCTCTTCCCATCTATTAATTCTCTAAAAGGTTATAATCTTTTTTTTTGTCTTCCTATTAAAATAAGTTTAAATTCGCAATTAGTTTGTGCAATTCTCTATTATAATGGTAGAAATTTTCAAGGTTACGGTGGTATGATGTTCAAAGGTGAAAAAAAACCAAAGCATAGGGCATAACGATCGATGAACAACGCCAGAAAATTTATTAGAAATTAGGACCGTAAGATAACCAAATTGTCTCTCAGTTCATGGCAAGAGCTTCTTCTTAATCTGTTCAAAATATTGGCCTATAGGTTTGAGATGAAGTGGATTTCGATAAGGTGATCAATGAATTTATTGATCAATCTGAGAGAAATTTTGTTGAGTTGTACATGTGAATTATCGAAGACGAGGAGTTTTTTTCATTACCAATTTGGTCTCTAACTCTTAATAGTGATATGTATATTGCATCATCATCTCCACTTATACACATACCATAACTGATGAAGATGAAATGACCTTATCTGAATGATGGATGAAGATGATGACAACGATGACGATGAAAATCAAGAAATTAAAAAAGCCCTGTTGGCTGAGGATGCTAGTGCTTCAGGTAGTGATAGAGATCATGGTATAGTGGTAATCAAATTCTATAAGAGATGACACCCCATGTTCATAGTTCTCATCAAGTTTATGAACATGAAGTGGAAGGTTGGTTGATAAACACTTGGTTTATAAGGTTTTTAACCATGAATTAGTTTAATTTATGTGATTAAATGGATAGAAAAGAGGGTTAATGTCCTAGAAAGTCCTAAATACAAGTTCTGAAGCTTATGTTAAAAATCTACGTTGTTCTTGTAGGAAAATGAAGCTCAGGAAGCAAAAGAGAGAAGGAAGAAGTTTCTGAAGAGATTGGAGAATTCAAGTGTTAGGCGCTAAAACGGCCAAAGTCAAGCGTTTTAGCGCGCTGGTGCAAAAGAAAGCCCAAAAGTGCTGGTGCTGAGCGCTAAAACGCCCAAAGTCAAGCGTTTTAGCGGTGATGAGCGCTAAAATGTCCAAAGCAAGCGTTTTAGCGCTCTACTGTTCAAAACAGATTCTGGTCTTGAATGCTAAAAAGCCCAAGTCAGACGTTTTAGCGTTGAAGACAGTTAAAAGCGGTTAGGCATCCGTCAGGTTGTGCGCTAAAACGTCCAATAATGAGCATTTTAGTGCCCATGTCAATTTCTGGATGTTAATTCAGTTTGGGAATTTGTAAACTATAAAAGGGCAAGGGACCTTCACACTTGATATATCTATTAGAATCTGACTTTTTCCATCACAGTAGGAGAGGGGGGATCAGATCAGATCTGATCTGACTCTTCACTTTCTCTGACTTTCCAAATTCTTTAGGAATTAGTTCTTGTAATATGATATGCGATCAGCATATAGGAAATTACAAGACGAAAAGAAGAAGAAAATGACTCAATCAATGCAAGAAAGGCAGAAAAAATGATTAAAAATATCCAAAGTCTGAATATCAGGAAAGATGCATAAAAGAAGGCAAAAAGGGCAAAAGAAGACCTAGGTTCCCCCGCTCACAGCGCGGGAATGGCGCTCAGAGCGTGGGAAGAGGAAAATTGGCAGAAGGTCTCGCGCTGAGAGCGCGAGATCCGCGCCATCAGCGCGGGTGGGCAAAAATTGACAGAATCTCCCACGCTCACAGCGCGGGAGTGGCGCTGTCAGCGTGGGAGGCGCGAAAAGATGGAAATTCAAATTTTGCAAATTAGGTCAAAGTCTCTTATAAAAAGAGACTCAACCTTGGAAGAAAAATATACCAGAAGACCTAGAAAGGAGCAGATCCGGCTGAAGGAGGAGGCGTTCTTCGCGTTCGTTGTTCCGTTCTTGTAATCTTCTTCTTCTATTTTTATTTTCAGTTCATGTTGAAATCAGATCAGCGATCATGATGTTGATTGGCTAGATCTATTTCTGTAGTCAGGGGCATGATCCCTTTGTGAACAATTGTTACAAGGATTGAATCATCATATGTATTGATTTTAATATATTTCATCTTTATCTTGCGCGTATTGATATTATTTCTGTTAGATCTTATCAACCTAATAGGGAATGATATTCTGGGGATCAGGGTTCGCAATAGGAATATTGGAATACTGATCCTGAAAGGGGATAAAGATGACTCTCCATGCATGTTCTAGGAATAGACTTGTATGGATTGCAGTCGTGGGATTTATCTACATAATGCTTATTTTCAGGCGGGATTACTAAGGGATTAGGGTTCCAACTGAAGTAAAGGGTTAGATCACCAAGGGATTGGGATCTAACTAATTATTCTAAAAAGATGATAATTTGTCTGAGTTGTTAATTTCGATAAGTATTGTGAATCAATCCAAAGTAAAATTGGGAACAATTGGTGAATGTACCCTGGCTACAGTATTCTTCATCACTTATTCTACAAAAACATTTCCCTCATTTATTTTAAGTCTTTTTCGTAAAAACCTAAAACAAGTCTTTACATTTTAATTAGTTACCATAGTGTGGAAACACAAATCGATTCATCTAACTTAAGAGGACTGGTTATAGTAGTAATTGTTTTCCAATCCCTGTGGAGACGATCTTATTTATCACTTTTATTACTTGGAACGATCGGTACACTTGCCGATTACGCAACAAGTTTTTGGCGCCGTTGCCGGGGATTGAGTTTTCAATATTACAAATAACCGTAGATTCTTGAGATTAGATTTCTATTTTTATTCTTTTTATCTTGTTTTGTGTTGTTCAGGTGCTACTAATAATTTTCTCTGATTTTTATGCGAGGTAGACTTCCGCCTAAGGACTTTGTAATTGATTCTGAAATTGCAAGGACAGAAAAGCAACTAAGGAAGGCTGCTAGACAGATCATTTGGGAAGATTCGAAGCACATACCTTTACAACCAATTCAAGAGATGGCAGAAAACAACAATGCTGGTCATGGACGAGCAGGAAATGCCAACAATCAACCTCCAAGACTGTTGAATACAATTCTGACTCCAGTATTCAACAGGGCCAATTCAAGCATAGTAAGGCCAAATGTGGAGGCCAACAATTTTGAACTCAAGCCATCATTAATTTCTTTGGTGGAAAGGGTTCAATTTTCTGGTGCTGATGATGAAGATCCTCATGAGTTTATAGACCGATTCCTGATGGTCTGTGATACAACCAAACACAATGGAGTATCTACAGATGCTATCAGGCTCCGGTTGTTCCCTTTTGCTGTTAAAGGAAAAACATTGAGGTGGATTGAACGACAGCCAGCAAACAGCATCCTTACATGGGAAGATCTGTCCAGCAAATTCTTTGATCATTTCTTCTCCATGGAAAAATATAATCAGCTGGTGAATGAAATCACAAACTTTCGCCAGCTAGAAGGAGAATCACTCTGTGCAACATGGAATAGATTCCAGGAACTAAACAGGAAATATGCACATTACGAAGGAGATGATGACAGAAAAGTGGTGATATTCTTCAATGGAATCACTCCTGAAACAAGGATGATAATAAATAGTGCCGCTGGAGGTTCCATTCAGGAAAGTACATCTGAGCAGGTTGTTGAGTTGATCAAAAAGCTTGCAAGAAATGAAAATGAAAGTGTGCTAGCTCCCACACAAAGAGCAGCAACAAAACCAACAGATAGTGATGTAATATCATTATCTAAAAAGTTTGACAGTTTAAGTGAGAAATTTGACAAGTTTCAAGTGTCAAAGGTTCAAACAACTCCTCTGATTTGTGACCAATGCCAAGAAAGTCATGAATCCAGTGAGTGTCCGAATCCATCATCCAAAGATTCACTTCAACAATTACAGGTGAATGGGATCTGGTATGATCAGCGTCCACAACAACAACAACAAAACTTCCAGCGAAATCAGAATTTCCCTGGTGGTAACAACAACTTTCAGCGGAGGACTCAAGGATCAGGTATGGATTTTAAAACTAACAATAATTATGCTCAATCTTCACAGAATCAGCAAAAAGAGCCAGCCGAGTGGGAAAAAGCTTTTGCTCAAATGGCTAAGGCTTCTAATGATATGGCTCAACATACCAATGCTTTCATGGAAGAAACAAGAGCCAACAATAAAAACACAAATGCTTCCATCAAAAACCTGGAGAATCAGATAGGTCAGCTAGCCAAGCAGTTTTTAGATAGAATTCTAGGTACCTTTCCAAGCAATACAGTCATTAATCCAAAGGATGACTGTATGGCTATTACAACAAGAAGTGGTAAGACATTGACAGTTCCAACAAAACCACCAGTGAATTTGGAAGACACAACAAAGGGGAAAGAGGAACAGAATAAGGAAGCGATTGAACCAGAGATTGAGATAATTGTACAAGAAAAAGAAAAAGAAGTTGTGATTGAACAAGAGCAGGTTGAAGAACAACCAGTTGTGGCAAAGAAAAAGCATGAGTTAAGCCACGAATATGTGATGTCTAAGGCACCCTATCCAGAAAGATTCAAGAGGGGAGCCTATAACAAACATTATGATAGATTCTTGGACATTTTCA
>JAVKPL010007900.1:0-30924 GCA_032173675.1 Gastrolobium villosum | reverse complement strand
GGGCATACCGAACTGCATACAAAACTCCGATAGGAATGTCTCCCTATCAGCTTGTGTACGGGAAAGCTTGTCATTTACCAGTGGAGCTTAACATAGAGCCTTTTGGGCTATTAAATTCCTAAACTTTGATGCCACAGCAGCTCTTGAGAAACGAAAGTTTCAACTATTAGAGCTTGATGAATTTAGGAATTCAGCCTTTGAAAGCTCTAGGATTTATAAAGAAAAAGCGAAGAAGTATCATGATAGCAAACTTAAACACAAGGAGTTTGAGCCTGGTCAGCAGGTATTGTTATATAATTCCCGATTGAAACTTTTTCCAGGGAAGTTGAAATCCAGGTGACAGGACCTTTTGTGATTAAAAAGGTCTTTCCATATGGTACTGTGGAGATATCTTCCATGGAAGACGACAGACCCTTCAAGGTCAATGGCTCTAGATTGAAGTTCTTCCATGGAGGACCCGTAGTGAAACAAGTTGTGGCTTTGCGACTTCATTCAATTGCAACTTAAATGAGGTAACCGTCAGGCTCGGGACGTTAAACACGCGCTAGTTGGGAGGCAACCCAACATTTTTTTTTTTTCCTTTTATTGTTTCTTGTTTTCATTTTTTTTTTAAAAAAACAGAGAAAAATTAAAAAAATTGAATAAAAGAAGGAAGTGAAAATGCTCCAGAGAGTTTATGCTTGAAGCGTAGAACTCTGCGCTTCAAGCAGAGAAAAGAAACTTGGGACAGAGGGTTCACGCTCCAAGCGTGGAACCCTACGCTTGGAGCGTAGAAAATAAGTTGGAACAGAAGCTGTGCGCTTCAAGCGTGGGAATCCACGCTTGCAGCGCAAGAACCACACACAGGCAGTAGTCCCGCGCTCCAAGCGTGGAACCCTACGCTTGGAGCGTGGAAAAGGAAGTTGAAGGGTCAAGGACAGCAAGTCTGCGCCCCAAGCGTGGGAACCCACGCTTGCAGCGCAGGAAAAACGAAAGGGGACAGTAGTTCCACGCTCCAAGCGTAGAACCCTACGCTTGAAGCGTGGGGATGGAATTTGAAAAGTCAACAGACAGAATGTCCACGCTGAGAGCGTAGAACCCCACGCTTGCAGCGTGGACAAGGAATTTGGATCGTCAAAGGCAGTAGGTCCACGCTTCAAGCGTGGAACCCCACGCTTGCAGCGTGGACAGGGTTTTAAGTGCGCAGCCCTAGCGCCGCGCCTCATCCCCTTTCCCCATTTTTCTTATAACTTCTCCCCTTTCCCCCACCTATTCCCATTTCCCCCACCTATTCCCATTTCCCTCCTCACTCTCCCCTTCGTCTCCCTCTTACTCCTCCCTCTTCCACTTCCCCATTTCACAACCACACCACACACATACCCACACTCTTACTCCCCCCTCTTCCACTTCCCCATCTCACAACCACACCGCACCACTGCACAACCGCCACACCATTTCACCACACCGCCACCGCACCGCCATCATCTCCACCATAGTTTGTCTTCTTCACCGTTCAGATCAAATTTCTGCATTAAATTCAAAATTTTGATTGAAATGGCTGGAGAAAAGGTACATATTTCTTCTTTTCCTCATTCTTAGATGATGACTATGACGATAGGAGAGGTATGATTTTTTGGCATGTGGTATGAATATGTTTAACTGCTTAATATGCATGTGGAATGACGTATTTAAAGGCATAATACGTGGCATGAACTGTTTTAAGGCATAAAATTTTGTTGTGTGGTATGGATTGGAGAGATACAAGTGTTGCTTGCCATGATTAATAGAGTTGGGATTATTTATTTGAGTAGATGGTTGAATTTAAATCTGGGAATTGAGCTGAATGATAATATGAAATGAATCTGTCTGCTGATAATATTTGTTGTGCACATGTATTGGGAACTTTTCTGAGTTTCAGGAGAAAAGACTGAAAAAGAGCACAGAAGGGTCGTCTACTGCGAAAAGACCCCGCACAAATTTTGATCCCAGAAGATTTCTGTCCGCTGAAAAGCAGGACGTTTATGACACTAAACTGCTGAATAAAAATGTCATCAAGGAAAGGGGATTCGATTTGGGGAGTCTCCTACTTTTTGACAATATTTATTCGGTGGTTCAAAGGAGACACTGGAGGACATTGGTCACTTTTCCACAAGACAGTTCTGGGCGCATTCTCAGGGAATTTATTGCCAATGCTGATAAGAACATGGTCAATGCCACCCGAAAGAGTTGGGTGAGAGGGAAAGAAGTGCCATTTGATGCGGCGACAATTGAAGAATTCCTCCAGACTTCGTATGACCCTACGGCTGAGTGCGAGTTTGCCCGACTATTCAATCTGATGCAGCCGGTAGAAGGATATTATCGGGAAGAAATGCCCATCATAGCTGATGAAGTTCGGGAAAAGATCACCAGTCCATTCTCTGAATGGAAATTTAGGCCGGGTCTCACAAATGTACCCGAAAAATTTACTAGGCTCAGCCTTACTGGTGAGGCTATCAGCTGGCACACTTTTGTGAATGCAACCGTTATCCCTTCTACGAACAAAAGTGATGTTAATGTCGAGAGGGCTGTGCTATATTATGTGCTGATGGGGGACAAAAATCTGAATATTGCTGCCATTTTATCTGACAGGATTGTCCACATGATTACCCAGAGCAAGGAAAATAATCTATTGGCTCACAGCTCTTTAATCTCCCAGCTGTGTATTAAAGCTGGGGTTGAAATTCCTGCTAATGAGCCATTGGATGTAAAGGCTGAAAAGCCTATGACAAAGCCTGCCTTGGAAGGATATTACAAGGAATCTGAAAAACATGCAGCATGGCTTCTCAATAGCCAGGGAAATCCTATACCCCCTCCAGAGCCACAGGATCCACCAGTACCTCAGGCACCTCCAGCATCCCAGACATCAGCAGCATCCTCATCTGCTCGTCAGCCACTCTATGAGGACTCTCCGATCATACTCGAGATGCATGCCATGATGAAGGCCATGTGCTTGAAGATGGGGATTGATCCAGCCGATCCTCCTAGCTCTTTCCAGCAGTATACTATGGAGGAGTGATCATTGGCTGTTGTTACTTTTATTTATTTTCGGACATTGTTAAATTTTGTGTTTTGTTTTAAATGACCAATAGGATTTTGTTAGGGTCAATTACTTTTTGGATATGAACATCTCAGGGTCTCTCTCACTGTTTTGCTGATATATTATTGTTAATGATGTGTGTTTTAATTGCGCAGCCGTTCTTATCGATTGAACTTAGTTATTGCTGGGGACAGCAATTTCTAAAATCTGGGAATGGTGGATGACCTTGCCCACCTGTTCTTGCACTTTAGCTGCAATTGTGGAACCACACTTCATTTCAGGGGAGATATTCGAACCAACTTACATTTTCAGTTGAAATATCTGTCTTAGCTTAAGCAATTTTAAAAATTCAGCAAAATTTTTTGAAATATGCCTGTATGTATGTTGTTTGGAATATGCCTATTGATAATCTCAGATTTAGATGTTGCTTCCTTAAACAAATGATTGAATTCATCTTAGGAAGTACATTAAGCTTTGAAAGTTTTGGCATGATGTCACTTGGCATGAGTAGAGATTAGAATTGTTCGTCTGTCTGAAATTATGTGCTAAGATTGATGATATGCCTGATATCTCTGTGAATTCTAGTCTGAAATCATAGCCTTGAGGTTTGAGCCTAGACAGTAAAATTTTTTTTTTTCTGAGAGGCCTCACTGTACTGACACTCTAGAACTTGGTTGGTTTCTCTACAAGGCATGCATTTTAACTGATATGATAAGGCAAATTGTTCTTAATAGCTCTGGCCATAAAGCTCACCTGTATAATTAATCTTCCATTGTATCCCTTTGAGGTTTGAACCTATTCATTGGTGATTACCAAATTGTTGCTTAACCTATCCATGATGAACTTACCCTAAGTGAGATTGAACTACTGATTTTTCTCAAAAAGAGAGAAATATCTAAGGTAAGCTCCACTACACTAAGCAGATTGGAAAGGGAAAAGAAAAAAAAAAAAAAAAAAAAAAAGAAAAAGGAAAAAGAAAAACATGCGGGTGAAGCAGTGTGAATAAATTGGTCAAACATAGGAATTGACTTCCCGAAATTCTGTGGGCAAGTTAGTGGAGCAAAAATTGATAAGTTTTCAGTGTCAATCTCATAGCATTTGAAGCCACTCTCCATACAAAATTCCTACCTTAAGCCAGGCCAAATTAAAACCATTGAAAGTCCTTTGATCAGTTAAATGCATGTGTTTGAATCCTTCGATTTTAAGGATATTGAGAATATGATCAAGCCTATGGCAGTGTTTCAGCTGTGATGGTTATGTATGTCTGACACCCTAAAAACACAAGAGTGAGAGTGATATAGTTTGTCTTGGTGAGGGATGTTCAGATTACATTCATGAAATTGCAGAGAAATTGATGGCATCATCAGAATTCTTGCAGAATTCAGTCAGGCATGACATAATGGTTTCTTCAAGTGTTTGGTTGATATTGTGTTGACACGCTGCTGTACGAAGTTCTAAGTTTGAATCAGTTTATTGCTGAGGACAGCAATGTTTAAATCTGGGAATTGTTTGATATGCTCCCAGCATATATACTTTTATAGATCAAAAATAGCAGAAAATCAGATCTAAAACTGTGTATATGTGGTGAAATTATTGAATAAAATTGTCAGACACTCTCTCACTCAAATTCTTCATGTTTTCAGGAGGAAAATAACAAATAAAGGAGTAAGGAGAAGAATTAGACAGAAGCCCCACGCTTCAAGCGTAGGAATCCACGCTTGAAGCGTGGGAGGAGACTTCAGAACAGTGAGTCCACGCTGCAAGCGTGGAACTCCACGCTCCAAGCGTGGAGAAAGCAAAAATGGCAGAAGTTCCACGCCTGGAGCGTGGATCCTGCGCTCCAAGCGTGGGATTGAGAGAGACAGCTGTCAGTTGCGAGGAAAGGAGGATTTTCAAGTTATAAAAAGGGCATAAGGCAACCCTAGGAGACACATCTGATATTCTACACAACTGAGATCATTCGGAGGCGGAAGTTCTGAGAGAGATCTCTTCTTCTACCTTTCTGTAGTTCTTTTAGTTTTTGTTTTTCAATTGAATTTTGGATTCTAGCCATGATAATGGTTGGCTAGAACCTCTTTTGCTGTAGTTAGGGTCACGAACCCTTGTGAACCCCTGATACAATGGATTGAGTTTTTATGAATATATTTATCTTTTGAATTTCGTTCTATTCTGTTCGTATTGTTATTGTTATTATTAGATCCGATCAATCTAGTAAGTAATAATAAATCTGAGGATTAGGGCCAACAAGAGGGATCTGAGGTCTTTAATCCGGAAAGGGGATAGAACGACGGTATGAACATGATCTAGACATAGACATGATTCATATTGTAGATGTTTCAATTATCGATCGTTATGCTTGATCTCATATAGGGCACCTCAAGGAATTAGGGTTCTATATGAGATTAAAGGGTTAACTCCTCAAGGGATTGAGAATTAACTATTGATACTTTTATCTGATAATTATCTAAGTTCATGATTTATATATTAATACTTAACTTAATCCAGAGTAAAAGGTGGGGATCATTGGTGAGTGCTCCCTACTACAGCGCTTTTCTCATATATTCTAAACCCTTATTTCAAATTCTTATTCAAAAAGAACCAAAAACAAGTCTTTTAAATTTACAAATCAAATTTCCACACAATCCTGACATTCGTGTCAAAACCCTTTTGAAATATTTAATCTTAAAAGAAAGAGTTTTAATTGATTTAAACACACTCTCTGTGGATACGAACTGTGATTTATCACTGTATTACTTGCGCGATTCGGTACACTTGCCGATTCACGTCAGTCGTGAGCCATGCAAATTTCAAGATGCTGTAAGGGACTCACGATGGGTGGAAGCCATGAGGGCATAAATCACAGCTTTAGAAGAACACCACACTTGGCGTATCACGGATTTGCCTCCAGGAAAGCATGCTCTTCCAAGCAAGTGGGTGTTTAAAATAAAATATCATTTTGATGGAACGGTGGAACATTATAAGGCAAGATTGGTGATTGCAGGTAATTATCAAATTGCTGGAGAAGATTACGGTGAGACCTATGCACCAATGGCAAAGATGGTAAGTGTTCGCACATTACTAGCAGTAACTGCAGCAAGGAACTGGGAGTTGCACCAGCTTGATGTTCATAACGCATTCTTGAATGGAGAAATAAGTGAGGAATTTTACATGAGATTCCCTCCTGGATTCAGTAATGGATCTAAACATAAAGTTTGTCGTCTTACAAAGTCATTGTATGGTTTGCGACAATCACCAAGAAATTGGTTTTCCAAACTCAGTAGCTCGTTGATAGCTTATGGATTTGTTCAGTCAAGAGCTGATTACACGCTCTTTACTATGCAGAAAGGGGATGTGTTCCTTGCACTTTTAGTCTATGTAGACGATATCATCTTAGCGGGTAATAATTCACAAGCTTGTCATACAGTCAAAGAGTATCTGAATCATTGTTTTAAAATAAAAGATCTGGGTAATCTGAAGTATTTTTTGGGGATTGAGATTGCCCGTAGCAAGAAAGGAATATTTTTATGTCAGCGTAAGTATGCGTTGGATGTTCTTTCTGATTCCAGGCTCAGTGGATGCAAACCTGCCATGTCTCATATAGAACAAAATCATCATCTTGCATTGGATGAAGGACCAGAATATGAGAACCCTGAACGATATAGAAGACTCATCGGTAAGTTGATTTACCTCACTATCACAAGACCTGACCTGAGTTATGTGGTTCATATCCTGTCTCAATTCATGCATTCACCGCGCCTAGCTCATTATGAATCTATTCTTCGTGTTCTTCGATATGTTAAAAGAGATCCGAGTCAAGGAATTCTTCTAAAATTGGATTGTGACCTAAAAATCCATGCCTATTGTGACTCGGATTGGGCTTCATGTCCTCTTACTAGACGATCTCTCACTGGTTTCTTTATTATGTTGGGCTCATCACCAGTGTCATGGAAGACCAAGAAACAAGTAACGGTGTCGCGTTCTTCAGCAGAAGCAGAGTATAGATCAATGGCTGCAGCTACAGCAGAGATCGTATGGCTCAAGTCGTTTCTCACCTCTCTTGGGGTCACTCATCCAAGTCCTATGGAATTGTTTTGTGATAATCAAGCAGCTCTTCACATTGCATTAAATCCGATGTTTCACGAGCATACCAAGAATATTGAGTTAGATTGCCACTTTGTACGTGAACATATTATGGCAAATAATATTGCAACAGCCCATGTTCCTTCTCGTTCCCAACTTGCCGATCTGTTTACTAAAGCCTTAGGACAACGTGAGCTCCTTGGTTTTCTTCCCAAGTTGGGCATTTCATCCTTACACGCTCCAACTTGAGGGGGATTGTTGGAGATTGTATGTAACAGTATATTAACTATGTAACGGTATATTAGCTGTTATGAGAATATCTTTTGTAACCGTAAATAGGGTGTTTACTTTTGTAACAGCAGATAGGGTGTTTACTTTTGTAACAGTAGATAAGGTGTTTAGATAAAGTAGTATTTATTTGATAGACTGTTACAGATCTTAAGCGACTGTTACAGATCTTTGCGCCTATTTAAAGGCTCCCAATGAATGAGATAATCATCCAGTTGAAATACCAAATTTATTTTACTCATATTTATTATTACGAGTTTATTTACATGAGCACAAGACTTCAGTTTGAAGGTAAAGAATGCCAACAAATTAAATAAGACTTTCAATCCTTCAAACCGTGTATTTTAAGAAATTAAGCAATAGTTGCACTACCTTCACTCCTCTCTTCTCTTTTCCCCCTCTTTCCTCAAACGCAGTGGGATTGCATGTGATTCACACAGGAAAATCATCATAAAAATAATGACTATTAGGTTTCTTTGCATGTGAAGTACCATAATGGGATTGCAATAATTGAACACCATAAACAATATGGCAGTGCCCTTGTCATCATTTAGTACTATGTGGTATAGTCTGCCTCCTAGATCACCATGTCCCCACCTTATTTGTTATTATTTATTTACTTTTTGTTTATCATGGAAACCTTACTTCCCACTACTTGAATTTATACTAAATTTTCAAACACTGTTGAATATCTTACCTTCAAATTGCTTACCTTGACAATGGTGCATCTGTTTATTCAATTCTTGAAAATTTTGAGTCACAATGTTAAATAATCTATTTTCTCAAGCTTTGTCTCATTTTTCTTTGTCATTATCTAGTATTCCATAATTTTGTGTGTTTGGTAACCTTTAAATTAAAACAATGGTATAAAGCAGTACAACACAAAAATTATATATATAACTTTATATAAAAAAACAAATTAGTTGAAAATTTAACTTAATAAATTTAAAAATTGGTTCAATGTCAGTTTTAATGTTAAATTTCTTTATATAAATTGAATTTGCGTGATCTAAACTAATTTTAGCTCCAATTCAATTCATATAAGAAACAAAATTTTAAAATTCAAGGGAACTGTACATCTAAAAAACCAAAATATCTATACAAAAAAAAAACTTCATAAATATAGTACAATTAAGTTAAGCGTACTTAATCAATAAATTACTAGCAAACTATTAATTAATAATTGACCACCATCAATGATTATCTATCATAATTAATGACATGTTAACAATTTATTAACTAGGTGCATTAGATTTATCTTAAAATTTACATTTCTCTGGAGTGTGTAGCCCCGTGTTTAATTTTCTCATGTAATAAAAGAAAATTTTCTCATGCTATAAACACATTTTATGTAGCGCCTACATCTATTAAAAAAGATAAAAAGATAAAAATAAATTGCACGAAAATTGAAGAGTCATTGGTAGGAGAAAATAATTCTCCGATAATATGAGAAAACACTTTCTTTATATGTAAAATTGTTCTACTACATAATAAAGTTTATTCAAAGTTTCAAACCCTTATATTAAATAAACCTTACTTGAAAAGAATGAGTGGTGGAGATCATATCAGATATAATCAAAGCACTGATACTTCTTGCAACTCTTGAAATTCATTGTATTAAGAAATTTGAATTTACATTGTAGCTATTCCACCTTATATATCATGGTGGTAAGCAAGCAAAGAAGTCCCAGAAGGTAACAAACTTCTAACTGCTTCTAACTGTAAAGAAGAAACAGAAATAACAAACTGAAAACAGAAAGTAACAAACTCTAACCGCGAAAATTAGTTTACAAATTAAGCTTAACTACATCACTTCCACGTCAGCTTTAGTTCCTTCTACACTTCCTTTAGTTTCTGCATTAGGATATATTAACAGCCCCCCACAAGTGGGACGATATATGTTCAAGAGTCCCAACTTGGATACAGCCTTCTGAAATGCAGAAACATGCAATGGTTTGGTGAAAACATCTGCGATTTGTGCAGAAGAAGGAACAGGTAATAGATGGATAAGTTTCTGGACCACCTTTTCTCGAACAACGTGGCAATCCAATTCAACATGTTTAGTGCGTTCGTGAAAAGTGGGATTGTGTGTGAGATATATTGCGGATTTATTATCACAGTACACCGAAATGGGATGATCCAAAGGAAAGCGAAGGTCCTGGAGAAGATATGATAGCCACTGTAGTTCGCAAGCTAGGCTAGCAAGTGCTCGGTACTCAGCCTCACAAGATGATCGTGAGACAATCGTTTGCTTCTTGGACTTCCAGGAGATGAGAGCAGATCCTAGAAAAACACATTGCCCAGTGATGGAACGTCGGGTATCTGGACAGCATGCCCAATCCGAGTCGGAGTATCCTGAGAGTTTCAAATCATTCTTACAGGGAAAAAAGAGTCCAGTACCTGGAGAGTTCTTAATATATCTAAGAACTCGAAGTGCAGCAGAATGATGAAGATCTGTAGGATTAGATATAAATTGGCTTAATTGTTGGACTGGAAACATGATATCGGGTCTTGTAGTTGTCAAGTATAACAACCTCCCCACAAGACGACGATATGGAGATGGGTCAGTGAGTGGAACTCCCAATGAACGTTGAAGTTTTGAAGAGGCATCCATTGGAGTAGATGCTGATTTTGCTGCAAGAAGACCACTGTCGGACAAAAGCTCTAAAGCATATTTTCGTTGATTCAAGATAATGCCTCTGGAAGACCGAGAAATCTCCAGGCCAAGAAAGAACCTCAAGGTACCAAGATTCTTAATTTTGAAGTGATTGTCCAAACACGTTTTCACACGGTTAATTTCATCCATGCAATTGCCAGATAACACAATATCATCAACATAGATGAGCAAGGCTGTAAAATGGTCACCAACCTTGAGTGTGAAAAGAGAATGATCAGCGGATGATTGTACATAGCCCAAAGAGGATAACGTAGATGTAAGCTTGGAGTTCCATTGCCGACTAGCTTGCTTAAGGCCATAGAGAGATTTCAAAAGCTTACACACTTGATTGGATTTGCTGACAGTAAAACCCGGTGGCAAGACCATGTATACCTCTTCATCTAAATCACCATGGAGGAACGCATTATTTACATCTAACTGTTCAAGATGCCAATTGTTAGCAGCAGCAAGAGCCAGGAGAGTGCGAACAGTTGTGAGTTTGGCTACAGGTGAGAAGGTGTCAAAATAATCTATGCCTTCTACTTGGGTATAACCCTTTGCAACAAGCCTGGCCTTGTGTCTTTCAACCTTTCCATCAGCAAGGTATTTGATTTTATAAACCCATTTGCAACCAATAGGTGTTTTCCCAGGTGGTAAATCAACAAGCTTCCAGGTATGATTTAAAGCAAGAGCTTGCAGCTCTGTAGACATAGCATCCTGCCAACAACGATGCTTGACAGCTTCGATATATTAGGTTGGTTCGATTTGCTGAGACACATTAGAACAGAAATTATGAAACTGAGGTGAGCAGTGATCATAGGAAATGACATCATGTAATGGATATTTGGCATGGGAGTGGATGGTATGTATGGAATTACAGTGAAACTCGTGTAAGTAAGAAGGTGGGTTGCGGGTTATAAGGGAACGTCTTACTGGAGGAAAAATGTCAGTATGGTTGGGATCAGTGTGAATAGGTTCTAAAGGATCAGTATGATTAATTGTATCAAGGTTAGAAGGTTGGGATGTAGGTTGAGATGTAGGTGGCTGTGTAGGAAAATCCAGTGGAGGTAGGGGTTGGGGTGAAACAAATATCTGTGAGGATTGATCATCTAATGATGATACTGAAAGGGTAGAGAAAGGGAAAACATATTCATACTGTAAGAACCCGCACCGCTAATTAAGGTAATTAGTAAGTTAATTATGATAATTAGGAATTAATTCCATAATTGACCCTAATAATTATTAATGGGCTTAGATAATTATATTGAGCGAGTAAAAATGCTGAAAGTCGCTTTTCGGAAGAAAAGCGCAGATACCGGTTCTGCTACTCGGTATAAATGCGTATCGGAAAAGTATCCCGAAAAATTATAACGAATGCATGATAATTACTAGAATATTATGTAGGACTTGTAAAACAAGTTTCAAGTCAAAATGACGTAATCTGATGCCAGAACTGATACTGGCTATGGAAAAGCGCGTACCGGAAAGGTGCTCCGAAAAATAAAATAAAAATATGACAAATCTTAGAAAAATGTGTAGGTCTAGATTCCAAAGTTTGGGATCAATATCTTTTACTTTGCGATTAAGGCTAATACTGTGTGATTAGTGGCTTGGGCCTATAAATAGACCCATTAAGGGCACAAAACCCTAGGCCATGCAATTCAGAACGTGAATGTGGCTGCTGCTTCCTTCTTCTTCTTCTTCTTCTTCTTCTTCTTCTTCTTCTCTTCTTCTTCTTTCTTCTTTCCTTAGCCAAGTGATCACCTTTCATGCTTGTTTAAACATTTGTGAAGGTGAGAGTTAATCTTGGGGCTGCATTGTGGCCATCATTCTGAGTTGAGGGGTAGTTAGTGAGCATGAGTTTAAAGCTTTAGTAATGGCTACTTTGTGGTAGTCATTGTGAGCTTCAAAGTGCCTTCTTGTGGTGCAAGAACCCATCTTGAAGTGCCATTTTCGTGCTCCTACTTAGGCTGAGTTTGAGGAACCTTGGGAGAGCTCCAAGAGCACAACTTGCCTCTGTTTTGAACTTTGGTAAGTTACCTCACTATGAACTTGTGTTTAGATGCTTAAAAATGGAACCTTGATGCATGTATTGAGTTAAGTTAATAACTTAAGGGTGGGGTAGGTTAAACACACCTAGAAATGCATGTTTAAGTGCCTTTAATCGGTTAAAAAGTTAAACCTTTGGACCGGATATTCACGAAATGCAAAAACTGCATTCTGTCGTGAGATATCCGGATATTGTCGGGCAGATATCCGGATATCAGTATCCGGATATGATATCCGAATATCCATATCCGGATATGGGGACAGCAACGAACCTGTTTCGGTAAAAATTCGATATCTTGAGCTACAGAGCTCCAAATCGAGTTCCGTTTGGACCTATGTGTAGCTAACACATAAGGCTATAACCCTGTAAAATTTCGTAGCCATTGGATAAGTGGTTTGATCTCAGTGTTAGTTTAAAGTCGCATCTTGGTTGCTGGAAATTCAGTTGGCAGCAGTCACTTTGCGAAAATCATAACCGGAGTTATACAACTCCGATTGAGACATAAGATATGTCGTTGGAAAGCTTGTGAGGTCTAGTTCAACATATTAAAATCTCAGAATTTTTGGTAAAGAATTACAACTGCAGTTTTAATAAAATGGAAGCCTTAAGACGTAAAATGTAAAGGAAAGGCGTAGTCTTTAAGTTGAATGCTTGTTGTGCATTAATATTGATGTATTATTGGTCCATATCAGATTGTGATACTGCTGTTTGTGGACTTGTGAGTGGTTGGACTCTTGGCTTGGATAGCTAGCTTGCAAGGTAAGCTTTCGTGTCCTCGGTTTAGCCATTTTGATGTTCCACTATGTCCCATGGGGATGGGTTTATGCATGCTGTGTTACATGCTTTGATTATTTTGGAAATGCTGTTGAGTTGTTTATATGTAATGAGCATTATGATATGCATGTGGTGTCCACCTAGACGGCAATCCTGAGTATGTAGTACATACAAGATGGAGAAGCATGTGGGTGAGGTGCAGGTAGTATCCATGTACTCATGTAGGCATAGACGTATTCCTACATTTCTCTGGCCAGTAGATCTGAAAGCACACATGACATGAATAATTGCTGCATCGCATGATTTTAGAACTTATACTGTAATACTGTTTTTAGAACTTATATTACACATGTAAGTGAGCTTGGGGTGGAGACTCCTTGAGGACCCCTTGTCTTACTGAGATTTCTTGTTAGAGATCTCACCCCACGTTTGGGGAATGCTTATTTCAGGATCAGGTAATGTTGAGGGCTCAGGTGGCAGGAGGCCAGAGTTGAGCTGATATTCTGATATGCTGTCTTGCTGGATTTGCTGTTATGTTTTCCGTTTTTATTATGCTGATTATGTTGAGACTATTTGTTGGGCATTGTTGCCTTATTTGGTGAGCATGGGGTTTGTCCATGCCACATGATTGTGTTACTGTCTTTTAGTTAATGTTGTAATTAAAGTATCAGGATTTGACCCAGGCTACCTGTGTAGACCTGTGGCTTTAGATACACACATTTATTTATGTACGAGGTATTCAGTTAGTTGTCTTGCAATTTACATACAGGCAGTATTTTTATGAAAATGATTAAGTAATCAAGTTGGTTAAGTTAATGACGTCATAATTGAATTAAAGAAAAAGTTATTCCGCATTTTAATTAGGCGTGGCTTAATACGATAGTGTGTTAACAGACCGGGTTAACACGGGCTGTTACATTTTATGGTATCAGAGCACTTTCTAGGGAAAAGCCTGTATGTATTGCAATAACTTAGGATGTGTCGTTGCGTGTCTACTTTGTGTTCTCTCTAACTGGTGTGTGTTACGATGATGCACATGTGACCACATGGCGTGGGCCTGATCAACTCATTCTTTGTGTAACTTGTGTAGAGTCATGGTGCCACCGAGGAGGAACACTAGTACGAGTGAGGATCAGACGGATCCTGTCCTGGCTGCATTAGCTGAGATGCAGGCGGCCCGACTAGCCGACCAGGAAGCCACGAGGCTGGCAAACCGGGCGATGCTGGACGCAATTCGAGATGCGAACCGGCAAACCACGGCAGAGGTTCTGGAGGAGAACCGGATGGCCAACATGACTATGATGAGGGTCATGTTGGAGGAGTTGAGGGCTGGTCCTGCTGCGGGCCAGGGTCCTCCACCACCTCCACCGCCGCCACCGCCTCCACCTCCGCCTAGTCAACAGGAGGACACCCAGAGCCAGATGGGTGAGGGTAGTCATTTGACGGGGGCTATGCAGACTATCCCTGTACTTGCTGAGGATCGTGACGAGATCGATCGCCGGATGAATGCTTTCCGCAAGCATAAGCCACCTACCTTCGACGGATCGTATGATCCCATTGCTGCTGCCAGATGGCTACAAGCGCTGGACAAGATTTTCCGGATCATGCAATGCACGGATCCGCAGAAGCTGCTGTTCGCCACTTATATGCTGGAGGGCGAGGCCCATCAGTGGTGGACCAACCTTTCTCAGGTCTACGAGATGCAGGGTCATGTGATGACGTGGCCATTCTTCGAGGAGAGCTTCTTGGGCCAGTATTTTCCTTACGACTCTCAGGAGAGGAAGCAGGGGGAGTTTGACCGGTTGGTGCAGGGCTCGTTGTCTGTCGACGAGTACCTGGCCAAGTTTAATGAGCTGGTCAAGTTCTCTCATTTCCGCATGGCGAGGCCTACTCCTACATTCTTGGCGGCCAAGTTCCGGAGGGGACTTAATGAGGATATTGCTGGACATCTCGCTGGTTCGGCTTCGAGAGACGTCGGAGCGTTGGTGCAGCAGTGCCGCGACATCGAGGACTACTGTCGTGCGAGTCAGGCCAAGAGGGCCAAGGTTGAGGTGCCGCAGAGCGCTGGTGGTTCTACTCCCTGGAAGAACAAGAATTTTGCCAACAAGGGCAAGGGCAAACCACCGTTGGCGGCTAAGCAAGCGCCAAACCAGTTCAGAAAGACTGCCGCTCCGGGGAACACTGCTAGACCTCCTTCTCCCAGATGTTCTGGATGCGGGAAGTCACATTTTGGGCCGTGCTCTACCGGTCAGCTGATTTGCTTCCAGTGTGGCAAGGAGGGCCACTACTCCAGAGATTGCCCGTCGGCGAGAGTTGCTGCAGTGCAGGCTGTGCCGTTGCAGATGGTTCCCACTGGGGCACCAGCCGTGCCACCTACTACCGGACGAGTCTACACACTTGATCGTCAGCAGTCGGACAGAGCTCCGAACCTGGTCAGAGGTACTGTTACCATTGGTGGATCAACTATTGATGTTTTGTTTGATTCCGGGGCAACGCACTCTTTTGTTGCTACCCCTATTGCTGTGGGGCTTGAGTTGCCCAGTGATGTGCTTTCTCCACCGATGCGGGTTACCACCGCCACCGGAGAAAAATGTTTGACCTCCACTGTTCATCGCGATGTAGCGTTTCAGTGGGATGGCCGTGACTTCTCGGTAGATCTGATAGGATTACCGATGGCCAACCTTCAGATTATTTTGGGCATGGATTGGTTGTCCAGAAACTGCGCGATGATTGATTGCTGTGCCAAGAAAGTGGTGATGTCTCCGGGTGGGTCCACAGCCAGTTCCTCACCGTTCATTTCAGTCCTGCAGGCGAGGAGGGCCTTGAGAGCAGGGGCATTTGGCTATGTCATGTTGGGAGGTTTGGTGAGTGGGACACAGGAGGATCTCACTGGCATTCCTGTGGTGAGGGAATTCCTCGAGGTGTTTCCTGAGGAGATTCCTGAGTTTCCACCACAGAGGGAGATAGAGTTCTCCATTGACTTATTGCCTGGTGTGGGGCCTATCTCATTGGCTCCATACCGGATGTCGCCACCAGAGTTGGCGGAGCTGAAGAAGCATATCGAGGAACTTTCAGCGAAAGACTTCATTCGGCCGAGTGTGTCTCCCTGGGGAGCACCGGTCATCTTTGTGAAAAAGAAAGATGGGACCATGCGGTTGTGCACCGACTACAGACAGTTGAACAAGGTGACAATCAAGAACAAGTATCCTCTTCCACGCATTGACGATTTGCTGGATCAGCTCAGGGGTGCTTGTGTGTATTCCAAGATTGATCTCCGGTCCGGTTATCATCAGATACGGGTAAAGCCGGAGGATGTCCCAAAGACTGTGTTTCGCTCGAGGTACGGGCACTACGAGTACTTGGTGATCCCGTTTGGACTCACCAATGCACCCACAGTGTTTATGGACTACATGAACAGGATTTTCCAACCGTACCTGGATCAGTTTGTGATCGTCTTCATTGACGACATCTTGATCTACTCCAAGACGGAGGAGGAGCATACCGAGCACTTGAAGATTGTATTGCAAGTGCTAAAAGAGAAAAAGCTTTATGCTAAGCCGTCGAAATGTGAGTTCTGGCTCAAGGCGGTGAAATTTCTGGTTCATGTAATTTCTGCTAATGGAGTTGCAGTTGATCCGAACAAGATTGAGGTCGTGATGGACTGGGAGAGGCCCAAGACGGTTACAGAAGTGAGGAGCTTCTTGGGTTTGGCAGGGTACTATCGGAGGTTCATAGAAGGATTCTCCAAGATGGTGCTACCGATGACTCGCCTTACCCGAAAGGAGACTCCATTCGGGTGGACACATGAGTGTGAGGAGTGTTTCCAGGAGCTGAAGGAGAGACTGACTACTGCTCCAGTGTTAGTTCTTCCTGATCCTGCGGAACAATTCGAGTTATACTGCGATGCTTCTGGTAAGGGACTTGGCTGTGTGCTGATGCAGAAAGGGAAAGCGGTTGCTTACGCTTCAAGACAGTTGAAACCTCACGAGGAGAACTACCCGACTCACGACTTGGAGTTGGCAGCCATTGTTTTTGCTTTCAAGATTTGGAGGCATTACCTGTTTGGCATGAAGTTTGCTGTATTCAGTGATCACAAGAGCCTGAAGTATCTGTTCGACCAGAAGGAGTTGAATATGAGACAGCGAAGATGGATGGAGTTCTTGAAGGACTACGACTTTGAGCTGAGGTATCATCCTGGCAAGGCCAATGTGGTAGCCGATGCTTTGAGTCGGAAATCCGTGAGCTTATCCAGCTTAATGATGAACGACTACGAGGTGATCGAAAAGTTCAGAGACTTGAGAGTGAACTCCTTGTTTGGGGGCGCACTGCTCGAAATGGAGACAGCAGAAGTGATCAATGAGCTGATGGAAAAGATCAAAGAGGCGCAAGTGCAAAGAGAATGCCTTGATTATGTGAAGAACCAGGACGGTGTGTCTTGGAACGAGGAAGGATTGCTGCTGTTCCAGAAGAGGATTGTTATTCCTCGAGGGCCATTGACCGAAGAGGTTATGACAGAGGCTCATAAAGGCCGGTTTACTATCCACCCTGGTGCCACGAAAATGTACCAGGACTTAAAAAGGAATTTCTGGTGGCCGGGCATGAAGAAGGACATAGCGGTCTTCGTGTCCAAATGTCTTATTTGCCAGAAAGTAAAGATTGAGCACCAGAAACCGTCTGGTAAACTTCAACCTCTGGAGATTCCACAGTGGAAGTGGGAGAGTATTTCCATGGACTTCGTGGTGGGATTGCCTAAAACTCAGGCTGGTTGTGACTCTATCTGGGTCATAGTGGACAGATTGACCAAGTCTGCCCATTTTCTTCCAGTGAAGGTGAGCTTCACTACGGAGCAGTTGGCCAAACTATATGTCCGTGAGATTGTGAGGCTTCACGGGGTGCCCGAGAGTATCATCAGTGATAGGGACCCGAAGTTCACATCTCGGTTCTGGGAGGCGCTGCAGGAGGGTTTTGGTACGCAGTTGAGATTGAGTACCGCCTATCACCCTCAGACTGACGGACAGACTGAGCGGACCATCCAGACATTGGAGGACATGTTGAGAGCTTGCACGTTGGAGCAGGGTTCTGCATGGGATAGGTACCTTCCGTTGGTTGAATTTTCATACAACAACAGTTTTCATGCTAGTCTGGGCATGGCACCCTACGAGGCGCTGTATGGTAGGAGGTGTCGGACTCCTACTTGCTGGTCTGAGGTTGGAGATAAAGAGCTTTTCGGCTTGGAATTTGTCCAAGATACTACCCTACAGATCCAGATGATCAGGGAAAAGTTGAAGCAGGCGCAGAATCGTCAGAAGAGCTACTACGATGTCAAGCATCGACCACTGGAGTTCTGTGAGGGTGAGCACGTGTTTGTGAAACTTTCACCTGTCACCGGTGTTGTACGGGCACTCAGCGTAAGGAAGTTGAGCCCGCGATTCATAGGGCCCTACCAGATCCTTGGTAGAGTAGGACCAGTTGCCTATCGACTTGCCTTACCTCCGAACCTAGCCAACATCCACGACGTGTTTCACGTGTCTCAGCTTCGAAAGTACATAGCAGACCCTTCGCACGTGGTGCAGCCGGATGATGTGGAGGTTCGGGAGAACCTAAAGACTCCCGTCGGACCACTCAAGATTCTCGATCGAGGCGAGAAACAGCTTCGAAGCAAGATCATTCCGATGGTCAAGGTGTAGTGGACTGGGCGTAGTCCCGAGGAGTGCACGTGGGAGCGAGAGGATGAGCTTCTCCGACAGTATCCCGACTTCCGAGACAGGTATGTTTCTGATTTTGAGGACAAAATCCTTAAAAAGGTGGGGTGAATGTAAGAACCTGCACCGCTAATTAAGGTAATTAGTAAGTTAATTATGATAATTAGGAATTAATTCCATAATTGACCCTAATAATTATTAATGGGCTTAGATAATTATATTGAGCGAGTAAAAATGCTGAAAGTCGCTTTTCGGAAGAAAAGCGCAGATACCGGTTCTGCTACTCGGTATAAATGCGTACCGGAAAAGTATCCCGGAAAATTATAACGAATGCATGATAATTACTAGAATATTATGTAGGACTTGTAAAACAAGTTTCAAGTCAAAATGACGTAATCTGATGCCAGAACTGATACTGGCTATGGAAAAGCGCGTACCGGAAAGGTGCTCCGAAAAATAAAATAAAAATATGAAAAATCTTAGAAAAATGTGTAGGTCTAGATTCCAAAGTTTGGGATCAATATCTCTTACTTTGCGATTAAGGCTAATACTGTGTGATTAGTGGCTTGGGCCTATAAATAGACCCATTAAGGGCACAAAACCCTAGGCCATGCAATTCAGAACGTGAATGTGGCTGCTGCTTCCTTCTTCTTCTTCTTCTTCTTCTTCTTCTTCTTCTTCTCTTCTTCTTCCTTCTTCTTTCCTTAGCCAAGTGATCACCTTTCATGCTTGTTTAAACATTTGTGAAGGTGAGAGTTAATCTTGGGGCTGCATTGTGGCCATCATTCTGAGTTGAGGGGTAGTTAGTGAGCATGAGTTTGAAGCTTTAGTAATGGCTACTTTGTGGTAGTCATTGTGAGTTTCAAAGTGCCTTCTTGTGGTGCAAGAACCCATCTTGAAGTGCCATTTTCGTGCTCCTACTTAGGCTGAGTTTGAGGAACCTTGGGAGAGCTCCAAGAGCACAACTTGCCTCTGTTTTGAACTTTGGTAAGTTACCTCACTATGAACTTGTGTTTAGATGCTTAAAAATGGAACCTTGATGCATGTATTGAGTTAAGTTAATAACTTAAGGGTGAGGTAGGTTAAACACACCTAGAAATGCATGTTTAAGTGCCTTTAATCGGTTAAAAAGTTAAACCTTTGGACCGGATATTCACGAAATGCAAAAACTGCATTCTGCCGTGAGATATCCGGATATTGTCGGGCAGATATCCGGATATCAGTATCCGGATATGATATCCGGATATCCATATCCGGATATGGGGACAGCAACGAACCTGTTTCGGTAAAAATTCGATATCTTGAGCTACAGAGCTCCAAATCGAGTGCCGTTTGGACCTATGTGTAGCTAACACATAAGGCTATAACCCTGTAAAATTTCGTAGCCATTGGATAAGTGCTTTGATCTCAGTGTTAGTTTAAAGTCGCATCTTGGTTGCTGGAAATTCAGTTGGCAGCAGTCACTTTGCGAAAATCATAACCGGAGTTATACAACTCCGATTGAGACATAAGATATGTCGTTGGAAAGCTTGTGAGGTCTAGTTCAACATATTAAAATCTCAGAATTTTTGGTAAAGAATTACAGCTGCAGTTTTAATAAAATGGAAGCCTTAAGACGTAAAACGTAAAGGAAAGGCGTAGTCTTTAAGTTGAATGCTTGTTGTGCATTAATATTGATGTATTATTGGTCCATATCAGATTGTGATACTGCTGTTTGTGGACTTGTGAGTGGTTGGACTCTTGGCTTGGATAGCTAGCTTGCAAGGTAAGCTTTCGTGTCCTCGGTTTAGCCATTTTGATGTTCCACCATGTCCCATGGGGATGGGTTTATGCATGCTGTGTTACATGCTTTGATTATTTTGGAAATGCTGTTGAGCTGTTTATATGTAATGAGCATTATGATATGCATGTGGTGTCCACCTAGACGACAATCCTGAGTATGTAGTACATACAAGATGGAGAAGCATGTGGGTGAGGTGCAGGTAGTATCCATGTACTCATGTAGGCATAGACGTATTCCTACATTTCTCTGGCCAGTAGATCTGAAAGCACACATGACATGAATAATTGCTGCATCGCATGATTTTAGAACTTATACTGTAATACTGTTTTTAGAACTTATATTACACATGTAAGTGAGCTTGGGGTGGAGACTCCTTGAGGACCCCTTGTCTTACTGAGATTTCTTGTTAGAGATCTCACCCCACGTTTGGGGAATGCTTATTTCAGGATCAGGTAATGTTGAGGGCTCAGGTGGCAGGAGGCCAGAGTTGAGCTGATATTCTGATATTGTCTTGCTGGATTTGCTGTTATGTTTCCCGTTTTTATTATGCTGATTATGTTGAGACTATTTGTTGGGCATTGTTGCCTTATTTGATGAGCATGGGGTTTGTCCATGCCACATGATTGTGTTACTATCTTTTAGTTAATGTTGTAATTAAAGTATCAGGATTTGACCCAGGCTACCTGTGTAGACCTGTGGCTTTAGATACACACATTTATTTATGTACGAGGTATTCAGTTAGTTGTCTTGCAATTTACATACAGGCAGTATTTTTATGAAAATGATTAAGTAATCAAGCTGGTTAAGTTAATGACGTCATAATTGAATTAAAGAAAAAGTTATTCCGCATTTTAATTAAGCGTGGCTTAATACGATAGTGTGTTAACAGACCGGGTTAACACGGGCTGTTACACATACAAAACAGTATTTCGGGAAATGAAAATCTGTTTGGATGTTAAATCATATAGGATATGACCTTTGGTATTTAGTGGTTGTCCTAGATAGACACATTTGTGAGCTCTAGGAGAAAGTTTATGTCTATGGGAACTAAAGGTAGATGCATAAGCAAGGCAACCAAAAACTCGAAGGTTGGATAGGACAGGTTGTTTAGAGTAAAGGATTTCAAATGGGGATTTGTATTTCAGCAATGGGGTAGGTAGGTTGTTAATAATCAACACTGCTTGTGACACTGCATAGTTCCAAAGTGAATGAGGAATGGATGCTTGAAAAGCAAGTGCTCTTGTCACATTCATAATGTGTTGGTGTTTTCTTTCTACCAATCCATTTTGCTGTGGTGTTTCTACACAGCTTGTTTGATGGACAATTCCTTTTTGAGAGTAGAATTCGGGCATAATGAACTCTTTGCCATTGTCTGTTCTAATGCATTTTAAAGAAACATTGAACTGGTTTTCAATGAGTTTAATGAAGTTTTGTAGAAGCTGTCGTGTGTCACTCTTATATGTCATGAACAAAATCCAAGTGTACCGAGAGAATTCATCAACCAAAGTCAAAAAATATCTATATCCATGAATAGTTGGAACTGAAAAAGGGCCCCAAATATCAACATGTAGTCTTTCAAAGATTTTATTAACAGAAGAACTACTGATAGGAAATGGTAGTTTCTTGTGTCTAGCAAAGTGGCAAATGTCACATGGTTTGACATGTATGTCTGGAATAAAAGAGAACTGGGAAGCAACATGTTTCAATATACTTTCTGAAACATGTCCTAATCTGAGATGCCACAATCGAAAATCAGCATCTTTATTACAATGAAGACTTTTATGAGAAGAATAACAATTTCGAAGATCTAAATTGAGCTGTGCAGATTCAGTGGCCATGACAAACAATCCTCCTTTTCTTCTAGCTGTACCAATCGTCTTCAAATCGATTTTCTGTTTAATCAAGCAATGTGATGCATGAAAAACCAGAAAACAGTCAGCATTTTCAAGTAACCGTGTAACAGATATAAGGTTCACCTTGAATTCTGGGATATATAATACATTCGCTAAGCTAAGAGTGGAAGAAAATTCCACATTTCCAGCATATGAGGCTATCACAGAAGATCCATCAGGCAGAAAAACAGATATTGGTGTGATCTTGTGGATGGATGTGAATATGGAAGGAACATGTGTAATGTGATCTGTGGCCCCCGTATCTAAGAGCCATTGCATCGAAAAATTACCTGTCATAGGAAGATTATCATTGACTGCCATGTTGGTTGAATGAACAGAATTGTTTTGCTGCATATAGGCCATGTATTCTTCATATTTTTCCTTTGAAACAGACACTTGTGAAGCTGATACATCATTGTCTTTCACCACAATGCTTGTGTTGTTTTCAGTTTGGATGGCATTACTTGAACCTTGAAAATTCTTTGATCTATACCCTTGGGGAAAATCATGCTTGAAGTAGCATGTATCAATGGTGTGGTTTGTCTTCTTGCAATTAGTGCAATATTTATTTCCAGTAATTGGACCTCGTCCACCAACAAATTTTCCTCTTCCTCTGTATGAAGATCCATGACCCCGTGAGATTTCTGATGAACTAGCAAACACCTTGGCTTCAGTATCAACATGTGAATCCGTTCGTAATTGCCTTTCTTGTTGTTGAACAAGAGAAAATGCTTTGTTGATGTTTGGAAGGGGAGACATAAGCATAATTTGAGATCGAACTTGTGCAAAACTTTCATTAAGACCTCGCAAAAACCTTATAACCTGATCTGTCTCCCTGTGCTCTCGTATTTGGATCAAACTTCCACATGTACATGGTGGAGGCGGTCTAAGGTTATGCAATTCATCCCAAAGTGCTTTCAAGACTGTAAAATAATCTGATACTAACCTATCACCCTGATTGGTTTGGAATAGATCTTCTTGTAGATCTGCAATGCGGAAAGTGTCAGCCTGTGAAAACCGATCCTTCAAGTCGTTCCATACATCATAAGCTTTGTCAATCCAAAGAATAGATTGAACTATGGATGGAGCTATAGACTTCTGGAGCCACGAGAGGATCATTGTATTGCATCTTTCCCAGGCAGGAAAAATTGCATCTTCTTCTGCAGGAGCTATGATAGTTCCGTTTACAAACACTAGCTTATTTTTCGAAATCAATGCCACCTTCATGGATCTTGAGCATGCATGATAGTTCTTTCCATTCATCAAAGGAGAAACGAGAACTAAAGATGGTGATTCGTTGGGATGAAGATAGTATGGATCTGATAATTGGTTTTGTTCTGCCATGGTTATCAAGAAAGAAAAATGAAAGATCAAGATGAATGTTGATTGAACGGAAAGGAAAGAAAATCAACAAGAAGCAGATATCTAGGAACAGAATGCGGAACGTGGTTGATGGCCCAGAGCATTAAAGCTCTGATACCATCTTGCAACTCTTGAAATTCATTGTATTAAGAAATCTGAATTTACATTGTAGCTATTCCACCTTATATATCATGGTGGTAAGCGAGCAAAGAAGTCCCAGAAGATAACAAACTTCTAACTGCTTCTAACTGTAAAGAAGAAACAGAAATAACAAACTGAAAACAGAAAGTAACAAACTCTAACCGCGAAAATTAGTTTACAAATTAAGCTTAACTACATCACTTCCACGTCAGCTTTAGTTCCTTCTACACTTCCTTTAGTTTCTGCATTAGGATATATTAACAATACTAGATGTCTTATTCAAAAAATTAAACATATTTCGAATTTGCTCCAATTCATCTTGACGAATAAAAATAAATTCCAAAGATGTATCATTGGAATCCGCCATAATGTTAAAATACCCTCAAAAAAAAAATCTTAAAAGGAATAAGAACAATTGATGAAAAATTACCCCAAGGTATCTGGAGAGTCCAAACAGAAGCAAATTATCACATCTGCCAAAAGGAACCAAAAAGACTGCAACTTGAGGCTAAAATCACACAAATGCAAACGCAAATGACGTCTGACCGAAGAGAAAAGTACAGATCTAGAACCGCGAAACAGAGACGATCAAAACTGTGGCAGTTCGAGACAAAACGGCAGATGCACGCGCTGTCACCCATTGGGGAAGTGGTGGCGCGTGAGTCCCACGCGCAGAGAACTGAGGCCGCGCTTGAGAATGTGTGAGGTTTCCAGCGTCGGTGCGCTTTGCACGGCGGGGGTCGTCTAGAGGTGGCGGTCCTGTCTGTGACTGGTTGGAGTCCTAAAGCTCACTGGAACAGTATTTTTCGCATGAACATTAGCAAAAATGGAGTTTCTAGGCTGTTTGGATCGCAGGAACAGTGTTTTGTGGCTGTTTGGGTTGTTTCGTGACTAAGAAGTGTCCGTAAATTGATAGACCTGGGAAAAATGAGTCAAACGATGGTTTTCTTGGTCCAAAAGGTCCCGAAAAAAATCGGTGGCGACAAGAGGCAAACAAATATGGTTCTGCTCTAAAGGCGGCAGTCGCAAAAGTAGAGCCCTCAGTATCGAGAGCTTTGATACCAACTTAAAAATATAAGGAAATATATTATTGAATTGTATTATCAACTATACGAAGGGTTCTCTATTTAAAGAGACTACATGACCTATTAGCCTAAACTCAAAGAAGATTCTAAAATACAACAATAAATAAATAAAATAATAATTATTATTATTCACAACAACCTTTCAATAGCATAACTTGAATTTATGGTTTAAATATGGTTTTTTTTTTTTTTGATAACATAAATATGTTTTTGGTCTTAATTATATATGTATTGAATTTCAATTTTAATTCATCCAAAATTGGAGTTTTGGTTCATATCCTTTGTTTTTTAAAAATGACTACTTTTGTTATAAAAAAAATAAAATAAAAAATGACTACTTTGGTTCTTGTCATTATCATACATTCGTTAATTAAGTATTAATATTTCATTTTCAACTTACCATTGAGTGACACATCAACATGTAGAATAAGAATAAATCTTTAGTGGTACTGTTGCGCCAAAGATTCAGTGCATCTCATCAATCGAAATATTATATGTCAGCCAAAATTCTCTTTTCTCTGCTAAATTTTTTCTCTCTCCTCTGATGTTTAATGCTCACATTGGTGAGATGCACTGAATCTAGGTACTACAGTAGCACCAAAGATTCATTCGTAGAATAGGGAAATATTTAATACGGTCCATGACCATTGAATCTTTTTGTGCTCCCTCTCACAATACCAATTTTTCCTTTCCTCTTTTATCCATGTTATTTTCTCTTTTTACTAATTTTACCCTCCTATTTACACTAAAGAACCACCTAAAAATGGTGGTCCCGGTGCAGATGAGATGCTCTCGTAGAATAGATTAATAATAATGATAGGGATCAAAGAACACAAACCAAACATTAAATTTTAAAAAAATCTAAACTAAAATTTAATATATTTACCAGAAATAAGAATGTATTTAGGCATAAATTATTTAGTACTTGTATCACATGTAATTGGCTGTTGCCTGCTGTGTTGATATTGAACACATTGTACTATGATAATTAATATGTAGGTTAAGGTATTAATTAATATTACTAATACCTGCTTACCAAATATATATGGGTAAAGTGTGTGTCATTTTAAAGATGTAAAGTTGTGTCATTTTAAGAGAAAGAAAGAGATAGATAAAGGAGGAGAGAGAGCTGACAAAAAAACTAAAGATGTGGGTCTCATTTATTTGTGAGAGTGAAAGGATATAAATTGTGTCATTTAAAATAATAAACACTTCCGAATATATATATAGGGAAAAATGTTTGTCCTTTTAAATGACAACTTATATCATTTCACTCTCACAAAGAAGTGGGACCTACACTTTTATAATTTTTTGTCCACTCTCTCTCCTTCTTTATCTATCTCTTTCTCTCTCTTAAAATGACATAACTTTACATCCTTTAAAATGATACACACATTATACCCAAAAAAAATGATACACACTTTATATATATATGAGTCATGATCATTTTACACCAGTGTAAGTTACACTCTCAATCTTGTCCCTTGATCCCACTTATATCTAAGGGCTCTCATTTTTTAGAATGTGTGCCATTGGATACAAGTGGATCAATGGTCAAGATTGAGTCTAAGATTTCTAACTCTTACACGAATAATGTAAGAATATCTTGTTATATATATATATACCTTTCATCTCCCCTCTAGTATGATAGGCTCCTAAAATTAATCTGTACCAGCTGGTATGAATCCCTATAATGCAGGAGAAATATATACCTTTCATCTCCCCTCTAGTATGATAGGCTCCTAAATTAATCTGTACCAGCTGGTATGAATCCCTATAATGCAGGAGAAATATTCGGCATGTTGGGCACAAAAATAAAAAATTATTATCTTTTCAGTTCTAATGCGTCACCTCAACATCAACATTGAGGGTGTTGACTGTCCCTACCTAAGGAAGGTACCAACCCTATGATTTTGATTCAAGCCTTCCATCTAAATTTTAAAATATTGCATTATACGTATTATAAATGGGATTAACATTTTTTTTATGTTATATTATTTCTAACACGCATATAAAAGTGGATGGCATCTAATTTTTTTTTTTTCTCTTTTCTTAACATAATTTCACATGGCCCCCACACATATTTATATATGTGTAAGAGATATTAAACTCATTATAAATTACTTAAAATATAATTGTATTAAAAACAAATTCTAATTTAATATGTAAAAATGAAATAATTACCACCTCTCAAGAGAAGCAAGTATACTCTACACTTGCCCTTATTAAGGGATCTTGTGTATCAAAAAGCACACTATAATTATCCATGTGTTCTTATAGTCCTTCCTAGGAATATACGGGTTAGTCATTTTTACCATCTGAACACGTGGATCATTACAGTGGTTGCTTTCTGTTTTTTAATTTTGGGAATCATAGTTTACATAAATATGTTGGGAAAATGAATTTCTCAAGAATATTATCAAAAAATTATTTATCTCCTGATTCTATATTTGGTTGATTGTTAAATATTGCTACAAAGCTAAACTCACCCGTCGTTTTCCTACATTTTCCAAACCTCATTACATCAACTTCACTCTTGTGAACATTATTATCAATAGTACCAAAAGAGTCATTATTCACATTCACATTCAAATTCTTCATTTCGTAGATAACTTCATTTGTTGAGCTCTCGGTAGCTTCATTGTTGCCTCCTCCAATCCGTTGAGTTTCTTGAATGCTCAATTTCTTTTTCAACTCATTATGGAGTTCCGATTCAGCACAGGCATTAAAACCTGTACCGTCTTCGGTTACAATATTCAACGTGCTCATTTCTTTAGGAAGCTTCGAGACCAAGTTTTCAGTTTTCACCAACACATGAAGAACTCTTCGCATAACCACCACTTGCAAATGCGTTGAAACCCTCATTATCCCAATTTTGAGATTCCTAAATTAATCACTGATTAGTGATTACCCTCTCCAAATTTGAACCGAAATGAATTGTGGCATTATTTGCACACCACCACCACCATAATCGCGAAATGAATTGAAAGCGGGGCATTGTTGTACTTGCGAACCTTGACGAATTTGGGTACTGAAAAATGGTTGCGTTCTAATGAGGAAAACATGGTATTTTTGTCCATAAAATTTTGGTAAATTTTCCTACTAGGTAGGGATCCAAGAATATCATTCCCGATAACATTTTTAGATAACATTTTGTTTTACGAATTATTCATAAATCAGAATTACAAAAATATTAGATTCTTGAGAAAATTTTCATAAATTTTATATTAAATATGATTAAATAAAATTCTCAATATCAATTTGCTAGAAATCTAAAACAAATTCCTCTATCAAATGCCAGCATATTTGCTTTGTGATCATTGCCGCATCTAATGGGGTAATATAATAAGATCTAAAGATCATGTCAGCGTTTAGTTTAAGCTTCAGGGGTCATTATGTTGTCTTGTTCTTTCAGAGAATCAGAGTGTCACATTGGAAAAGCTCAAATTTCTTGAATAGTTTAAAAAAGGTCAAAGCTTTGAAATGTCATTTAAGTGCCACGTGTAATCTTTATTGGCAAAGGGATCTTCTCTTCTTCTTCTTTTTTTTCTTTTTTTTTTCTCTTTTATGTGAAGGTAAAGGTTGCTGACAGGTGAGATTTGGAAAGATTCAAATAACTGCATTTCAAGAATGTATTATTCGGCAGGATGGCTATTCCACTTAAGTACAATCATGCAGTTATATAGTGGGGCACCTAGAAAGAAACAAGAAAATAACATTGCAAAAAAGATGGAATAATCACGTTACATATTTGTTTCGCTCTATGTTGAATTTTATTTTATTTTTTCTAGTAAATATATATTATTTACTAGAGGTAATTATATTCGAGACAGAAACATTCACATAGTGAGGCTAATTCTCTCGAAAGAAATTTTATTTATAAAGACTTAAATTAAACCTAAAACATTGCTTAAACAAAATCAAATATATATCAGTTCAACATACCTCATTTGATTTCTGACTTTCCCATGAAAGTAAAAGCAGTTTGATGTACTAGAAAAATAGTTGTCTGTAATAGTTTTGGAAGCTAGTGTATTATGAGCTGAGGGGACAACATGATCATAGCCAAGTGTCCCGCTTAAAATACTCGTGTGTGTTAGTGCATCATATCAATCAACCAAATAATTATTAGTATTTTTCATTCCAAAATGCATGTACTAAATGTGACATTGCTGTTCAGTTTTTTTTGTCCTAATAATTATTGATTTAACTGGCAAGTCATTGATTGAAGTATTTCTTAAATAAATATATATAAATTTATATTTTATACTCAAAAAAATTTTTATGGTAACTTAAACATTATATGCAAGAACCTAGAATTATACTTAGCTAATTTCAAAAGAAGAAACCAATAAACGATCTGACTTATTATGTTGTTGCTCAATTTTTTAAAGAAATTTAAGGCTTTATTATTAGGGTTGGCAAAATGGGCCAACTCGGCCCGACCCGGCCCAATCCGCATTCAACCCCGAAAAAAAGGAGCCGGGTTAGAGTTGGTTCGAAAAAAAAAAGAGGCAAAAAACTCAATCTAACCTGACCCGAGTGAGTTAGGGTTAGCTCGCGAGTTGACTCAAAAATGTGGCTCGGGGGTTGTCTTGAAAAAATAGCTCGCGAGTTGGCTCGAAAATTGGCTCACGGGTTGGCTGATTTTATCCTATTTAAATAACCCTGTAGTATTAATGCACACTAGCTATGTGAGTTCCATCAGCTTAAACAAAGGGTTAAAAAATGAGAAATAAAAGAAAAATATCTTAGTTTCGAATTTTCCTCACAACAAATTTGCATCAACATGAAGAAACAATTAGAAACACTTGCTACCAAGTGGGTAAGATATTTAAACCAAAACGAGCCAGCACAGCCTAACAATATAAAAATGGCAGGGATGTGAGAAGATTAGGGACTTAGAGTTTATAGAGAAGGAAGAAAAATGATGACAGCATGTGTGAGTTTTGTCCATTTTTGTATATTATATTTTGTATTTTTTTATAATAATAAAAAAACTCAACCCGCGAATTGACTCGTTTGATATGCGAGTTGGCTCATTTTTTCATGTGCCGACTTGGGTTGGGTTGGCTCGGATTGACAGCTCATTTTTGCCAATCCATCCTAACTCATTTTTTGTGAGTTATAAGCCAACCCAATATGTTTTCTCATTTTTGCCAACCCTATTTATTATTTTAACGGACTAGGCTAAAGCTATGAAGTTATAGGGCTTCTTCAAAAGTATTTCAGTTTATCTCAGCTAGATTTTGCCCTGAGTGATTGAAAGCAGCATTTGTTTTTCCCCATTGCCGAATCCTATCCTGCCAAAAATCTCTTCCTCGCCATGGCTACTGCTACAGTACAACATAGCAACATATTAAAGAATGAAAAATAAAATCCCCTTAGGTTTGAATGCTTTACAAGCAAATGCAAGGGTATCCAAGTTCGAACAATATCAAAAGAAGATTTTTATAGCTGGTTATGAATATCAATAAATTGTTTTTTCTATTTTGGAAGAATAGATGTTTTGCAGAAAAAACCTCAAAGATAAAATATTATGGATAGGTTATATTTACATACTTTTTGTTTACAAACTTCTACGAACTACACTATGTATTTCCGAGAATACATTCTTAACCGAATTTATTTCCGAAAATGCATAGTTGAGTTTGTAAACAAAAAAGTTTATAAATATAACTTTCGCAAGATATTATTAAATGGATTGGGATATTACATTTTTAAATTTTATCATATTTTCCTCCTACATTTCTTGAAAAAGAAACAAATCAAAACAACTATATCATTTATATTTTGTGAGGAACACATAAATGTATTAGTAAACCAATAATTCGCCATAAATGTTAAAAATTTCATTGAACATAATTAACAAGTAATAAATATTTAACAACTCATACTAAGTATATATATATATATATATATATATATATATATATATATATCATTTAAACAAAATATTAAATAGATATTCTTATATATATATATATATATATATTTATATATATATATATAGTCCCATTTTAATATTTTTTTTGATATTGTCAATGAATAATGTA
>JAVKPL010007899.1:0-30824 GCA_032173675.1 Gastrolobium villosum | reverse complement strand
CAAGAAGCAACCCCTTGCTTGTTCAAACCTTTGTGCAGTCCCACCTTCACAAGAAACCAGAATTTTCATGATGCATCATCATGACAACCTCTCCTCACTTCCCTTTAAGATATGCGCCCAAGAGGGCTGTCCCCATTTACAAAGTGCAGCCAACTTCTCCCTCTTCCATTCCCCCCTCTAAACCGTGTAGTGTAGGAACCATTGGAGAAAGAAAAACTTTGCTAAGACAACTCACCTTCCCTCACCTCTCAAAACCGTGGCTCAAGAACACCAAGCAAGTGTAAGTTTTCCTCCTCACTTTCCCCCACTGTCCAGCCTTGTTCCTCAACCTTGAAGCTGTCCAAGTTTGTTTCTCCTCACCATTGTGTGCGCATAGATCATCTCCTAGGAAGTGTGGACTTGTTGTTGGTAGAACTAGAAAGGTGTGGTGTGTGAGCAAGGAGTGTGTGCAACAAGAGGTAAGCCTAGAACTTAGACCTTTTACATTGTGTGAAACTATGTGTGCATGAGATGTCTACTTGGTTCTATTTGTGTTGGATTCTTGAATGAGCATGGTGAAGGAATAAGGATGGAGTTACTTGATGATACTTGTGTATTTTCATTATTGCATGAGATTTTCTTTAAGCCTTATAGCACATTGCATGATATAATGGAATGAAAGTCCCATGGTTATGTTTGAGTTAATGCCACTGTTTTGGAATGAATATGCCACTGTTTTGAGGATATATATGCCACTGTTTCTCTATGAATGTGCCACTGTTTGAGGATGAATAGGCCACTGTTTCAGTTTTACAAGAGCACCATCTTGATGCCACTGTTTTGTATGAAAGTGCCACTGTTTTGAGAATGCATATGCCACTGTTTCGGTTGGACAAGCTCACCATTTTGATGCCACTGTTTTGTGTAAAATGCTCACTGTTTTAGTGCATCACATGCCACTGTTTCTGCATAAAATGCTCACTGTTTTAATACCATACATGTCACTGTTTTTCACCAAAAATACTCACTGTTTTAGTACTTAAGGAGCCACTGTTTCTGCATAAATAACCACCCTATTGATGTTCAAACCCCACTATTTATGCCAATGTTTTAATGTACAAATATCATGATTTATGCCACTGTTTTAATCACCATTTATGCCACTGTCTTAATGTTCAAAAATCCCTCTTCATGCCACTGTTTTGATGTGTAAATACCTCTACCTATGTCACTGTTTCATGTTCAAATGCAATCATTCATGCCACTGTTTTGATGCACAAATACCACTACTTATGTCACTGTTTGGATGTTCAAATGCCACTGTTTATGACACTATTTTAGCGCTCAAATGCCACTGTTTCTGCCACTGTTTGATGCCACTGTTTCTGCCACTGTTTCTGCCACTGTTGATGTCCAAAGAGCCACTGTTTCTGTTTTAAAATGGTCACTGTTTCTGCTGTAAGGTGCTACTGTTTTTCTGCTGTAAAACGTCACTGTTTCTGTCCACTGTTTTTAAGTAAAATGCCACTGTTTCTGCCCACTGTTTTCAAGGAAAAAGTCACTGTTTCTGCTCACTGTTTTAAGAACAAATGTCACTGTTTTCTGCTGTAAAATGCTGCTGTATGCTCACTGTTTTTCTGCTGTAAAACACTGCTGTATGCTCACTGTTTTCCACTGTAAAACACTGCTGTATGCTCACTGTTTCTGCTGTAAATCGCCGCTGTAAATGATTGGTTGTAATTGATTTAGGTGCGCTTAAGAAGTGAGATACTTCGCCGCTGTTTGGTATTGTTTAAGGCACGCAAGGTAAGTGTCAGGCGATATTACCTAATGTGACTATTGACTACTGGTATAAAATTGTGACATGATGCTCCATATTCCGTAAAAGTATTATGTTCCTTATGATGAAAGGAAACTGCCAAAAATGTGCCGTGATGGCTATATGATTATGAGGTAAAGACGTTATGTGGCAGCATAACGCATATGAAAAGTATATGTGCCGTGATGGCTATATGAAAGGTATATAAGCATGCACCTTACATCATACCGCATTTTTGTACGTTTTGTGTGTGAAAGCATAGCATGGCATGCATGTACCAAGAGCATATAGGTCTTGCTTTTTAGAATAGTTATGTACAGGACCATGTGTTTGAGCAAGCATCATATAGGCATCCCCAAGGTACCGGGGTATGGGACACTTGGCATCAGTCCGCATAGGCCCACAGTTGGAATCCACATGGAGCTCAGGTGCCAAGGGATATTTGATTCCACTGTGAAGTGCGCGCACGACGGTGCTAAAAGCGCAAAGGAAAGACGTTATATACGCAATATATGAATATGATGAAAAGGAAAGGCGTTATATGCGCTATATATATGAATATGATGAAAAGGAAAAAGGAAAAGGAACAAGGATATGTTGAAGTGACTGTTTATGATTTTGTGCCTAGTTAATACTGTTATATTACTGGTTTTGTTGCCACACTACTGGGATTATTCTCACCCCTTCGGGGCTGCTATTTTCCTAAATGGCAGGAGGACGTAAAAGCACATGAAGACGTGATGTTTGCTGTTGCTTGCTGATGAATGGACTTGTACTGTTGCTGTTTGTTTGATTGGATGACTGTAATGATTGATATTTTGGTACTCTTGGATGACTGTAGACTTTATCACCTCTATTTTATCTTGAACTTTGATGAACAGCGGCTATTTTGGAAAACCTTTGTGAAAAGAATTTAAGTGCTGAGATTTTTACAGTGCACCGTACGGGTGATGATTTTATGAGCAAACGAACTCTGATTTACAATTATTTTATATGCACGCGAAGCCCCAAACGTGCTCTTTCTAAATCACTTGTAATATTTTTTATCGTCCAAACAGAAGTGATAAGAATTGTAGAAACGCTTTTCGGATTTGAACCTAGAATGTGAATTTTGTTAGCTCATGTGACGTTAACGACTCTAATTCCGCTTAGCAAACGACTCTCTTGGATGCATACAAGGGAGGGCGTTACACTAATTGGTATCAGAGCAGTTTGGTCCATGGATTTGCTTGTGTTTGATTGAATGGATTGTTGATTGTGTTTATCTGCTGATTGACTGTCTAAATGTGCTATAGTTTAAGTATATGTTGACTAGGGTAGTTAGATTGTTTAGACTGTTCTGTGATAAGACACAGATGCGTAGCTAACTTGTCCGAATTGAACTCGAGTACCTACTTGGGACTGCTGCCATAAATAACTTGCGGTGAGCCTGATCAACTCATTTCATGATATTGTGAGTGCAGAATCATGGCAGGTGGTCGCGGTTCAACTCGGGGAAGGTCTGGCGATGCAGAAGAGGATCTTATCACTACCATTGGGGGACTGGCAACGTTTATCCAGAATATGAGCCAAGAATGGCGCGACCATAGTTAACAGAATCAGAACCCGCCCCCACTGCATGACAATACAGAATAAATTGCCCGTCGGAGGTTGAAAGACTTCCGCAACTTCCAACCACCTACCTTTGAGGGTGAAGACAACCCTGAGGCTGCAGCGAAGTGGCTGCAGATGATCGAGCACATTTTCGAACGCATGGCATGCCCGGAAGCGCAGAAGACCGATTACGCATCGTACCAGCTGATGGGAGAAGCTTTAACATGGTGGACTGGTGCGAGGGCTCTGCTGAGAGCTCAGGACATGGAACTAACGTGGGCCGTATTCAGACAAGTATTTTTGGATAAGTATTTTCCTAAGGCAATGAGAAGAATGAAGCACACTGAACTGCTGTCACTCAGGCAGGATAACATGACGGTTAATGAGTATATTGCAAAATTTGGGCAGCTGATCGAGTACGCCAACTTTGATCGGAACATTTACGATGAAGAATGGCAGGTGGAGAAGTTCGAAAGCGGATTACATCCGGAGATCCGTAAACTCATTTTGACGACGGCTAATCGTACACTTCCGGAACTCATCAACCAGAGTCGTAAGGCAGAAGGAATCATTAAAGAGGCCAAGAACTTGAACAAGCCACCAACACAATTCCACAGAGGAAACCGAGCAGGCAGATTCTTCAGGACGGCACCTGGTAGGGGTCGAGGCAGAGGTACGCAGTTGCAGGCGCGGCCTGGAAATTTTAAGAGAAGCTATACTGTGGGTCAATCGTCGACTGGACGACAGGGCGCGACTGTTTGTGCTACATGTGGAAAGAATCACTTTGGAGTCTGTCGCAAGAACAACAATGCATGTTTCAGATGTGGCCAGCAAGGACATTTTGCTTACAAATGCCCCCAGAACGCTGATCAACAGCCTACGCAAGCACGGGTGTTCACTCTGGATGCGAACGAAGCGCAGAAACACCCCAACCTGATCAAAGGTAATGTCACTTTAAATGGTCACCCAATTTCTGTTATCTTTGATTCTGGAGCGTCTGGTTCTTTTATGGCAAAGCATACTGCTATGAGAATAGGCATCACCCCAACCCCGTTACCTTATGAGTTACACATCAGCACACCTACTGGAGGATCGTGCACAGCCTCAGAGATCTGCAGAGGTGTTACCTTGCAGTATGAAGGGAACACGTATACAGTTAACTTGGTGGTCCTGCCGGTATTCAACTTCGATGTGATTATCGGTATGGACTGGTTGACGGAAAACGGGATAACATTGGACTGTCGAGCGGGGAAAGTCGTTGTTCCTGCGAAAGATGGTAATTTTCAACCTTTCTCTCTCATTTCTTTATTGCAAGTTAAAAAAGAGCTCCGCAAGGGAGCAGTAGGGTATCTTTTGTCGATCGAGGCTGAGACCTCGGTTGACAATCAAATTCAGAATGTACCTGTAGTTAGAGAATTCGAGGAGGTATTCCCGGATGAAATACCTCGATTGCCTCCTCATAGGGAAATAGAATTTTCTATCGAACTTGTGCCTGGAGTTGGACCAATCTCCATTGCCCCGTATCGTATGGCGCCTTTGGAACTTCGCGAGTTGAAGAAGCAGATAGAAGAACTTTTGGCGAAGGAATTCATCAGACCGAGTACATCTCCATGGGGTGCTCCAGCCATCTTGATTAAGAAGAAGGATGGTAGTCTACGTCTGTGTGTAGATTACCGGCAGCTGAACAAAGTTACGGTAAAGAATAAGTATCCGTTACCGAGGATCGACGATTTGATGGACCAGCTGAGAGGAGCCAGAGTCTTTTCCAAGATAGATTTACGATCGGGATACCATCAGATCCGGGTCAAACCGGAGGATATTCCGAAAACAGCTTTTAGGACTCGTTATGGGCACTACGAATATCAGGTGATCCCATTCGGACTTACGAATGCTCCAGCGGTATTCATGGACTACATGAACTGCATCTTCCGCCCGTTCCTTGATCAGTTTGTTATTGTGTTTATCGATGACATCCTGATTTACTCAGCTAATGAAGAGCTGCATGCGGAACATTTGAGGATCGTCTTGCAAATATTGAAAGAGAAGCAGTTGTACGCGAAGTGGTCGAAGTGCGAGTTTTGGCTTAAGGAGGTCCAGTTTCTGGGCCATGTCATTTCATCAGAAGGTATCGCGGTGGACCCCAGCAAGGTTGAAGCTGTTATGAATTGGGAACGACCCAAGACTGTCACCGAAGTAAGAAGTTTCTTAGGTCTTGCTGGATATTATCGAAGGTTCATCCAGAATTTCTCTCAGATAGTGCAACCCCTTACCCGTCTCACTCGGAAGGACAAGCCTTTTGAGTGGACCGAAGCTTGTGAAGAGTGTTTCTTGGAACTGAAGAACAGGTTAACGAGTGCTCCCGTACTCACGATTCCGGATCCTACCCGAAAGTTTGAAGTATACTGCGATGCGTCGCTGAAAGGACTTGGATGCGTGTTGATGCAGGATCGTATGGCGGTAGCTTATGCATCTCGACAACTTAAGCCTCACGAAGAAAATTATCCTACGCATGATTTGGAGTTAGCAGCTATAGTGTTCGCACTTAAAATCTGGAGGCACCACTTGTATGGTTCGCAGTTTGACGTGTTCAGCGATCATAAGAGTTTGAAGTACTTGTTCGATCAGAAGGAGCTGAATATGCGGCAACGACGGTGGATGGAATTTCTGAAGGACTATGATTTTGAACTTAAATACCACCCAGGAAAGGCAAACGTGGTAGCTGACGCCCTGAGTAGGAAGACACTGCACACTGCAACTCTGATGATGGAAGAATTGAAGTTGTTTGAGGCCTTTCGAGATTTGAACTTATCTGTAGACGAGAGAGGGAATAGCATAAGATTGGGAAATATAAAGGTGGAGAATGAATTGATAAGTAGAATTAAGGAGGCTCAGAAAGATGAAGAGTTAGTCCGCGATTTGGTTGGCAACCAAGATGTTGTAAAGGATGAGAATGATATTTGGAGATTCCAAGGCCGGTTAGTAGTACCGAATGAAGAGTTGAAGCAAGAAGTTTTGCAGGAGGCCCATAAGGGTAAGTATGCAGTTCATCCTGGATCCACAAAGATGTACCATGATTTGAAGACCTCGTTTTGGTGGCCGGGTATGAAGCGTGATATTGCTGAGTATGTATCTCGATGCTTAACTTGTCAGAAGGTGAAGTACGAACATCAAAAACCGTCGGGACTCCTTCAACCTTTGGAGATTCCCGAATGGAAGTGGGACAGTATTGCGATGGATTTTGTAGTTGGACTTCCTCGGACGCGAGAAGGATATGATGCTATCTGGGTGATTATTGATCGTTTAACGAAGTCAGCTCATTCCTTGCGTGTTAGGACCACATATAATACAGAGAGACTTGCCAGAATTTACCTGCAGGAGATTGTGAAACTGCACGGAGTTCCTACGAGTATTGTCAGTGATCGTGATCCCAAGTTTACATCTAAGTTCTGGGAATCTTTTCAAAGAGCATTAGGGACCCATTTGAGGT
Organism: Gastrolobium villosum; assembly: GCA_032173675.1. Taxonomy (NCBI): domain Eukaryota; kingdom Viridiplantae; phylum Streptophyta; class Magnoliopsida; order Fabales; family Fabaceae; genus Gastrolobium; species Gastrolobium villosum. Next base: position 23,946 of record JAVKPL010007899.1, on the reverse strand, counting down.
TGAGTACTGCTTATCATCCGCAGACCGATGGACAGACGGAACGCACCATTCAAGCATTAGAGGACATGTTGCGAGCATGCGTTTTGGAGTTAGGAGGCAGCTGGGATAATTATCTTTCTTTGATTGAATTTGCTTACAACAACAGTTACCATTCCAGTATTCAGATGGCACCGTATGAAGCTTTGTATGGGAGAAAATGCAGATCCCCTTTATGCTGGACTGAAGTAGGTGAGCGAAGTATGTTAGGACCTGACTAAATTCAAGAAACATCCGAACAAGTAAAGAAGATTCGGGAGAATATGCAGCGGGCTCAGGCCAGACAGAAGAGTTATTACGACAAGCGTCATAAGCCCCTATCTTTCGAAGTCGGAGATCATGTATTTTTGAGAATCACACCTACATCGGGACTCGGAAGGAGAATGGGAGTTAAGAAGTTAAGTCCACGGTACTTAGGAGCGTATCTGATTATGGACCGGATTGGAGAGTCTGCATACCGGTTGGCTTTACCACCCAATCTGTCAGGAATTCACAATGTATTTCATGTGTCACAGCTACGGAGGTATCTCTCTGATCCATCTCACGTGTTACAGCCGGAAGAAGTGGAACTAAAGGAAAATCTTACGTATCAAGTTCAACCGTTCCAAATCCTTGAAAGATCCGTCAAGCGACTCCGTTCTAAAGAGATTCCGTTGGTGAAAGTATTATGGAACAACAGATCGGCAGTTGAAGCCACTTGGGAGCGCGAGGACGATATTCAGAAACGCTATCCAGAACTGTTTAGCTCTTAAGTAAGTTTATTTTGCGGACAAAATTCCTATTTGGTGGGGAGAGTGTAACATCCCACATAATTAGTAAAATACATAGGTGTTAAAATGAGATAGATGCATGTGTATGTTTGATGGCTTGCGAATTGTTTGACCTTTATCTTGGGATGAGACTAAGGTAAGTATTTAAATTAAATCATAGGAGGGTACATATGTAGACATGTGAATTTTTATCATATGAGTAATTGGATGTTATAAGGCTTTAGTGTTTTTTTTGGACTTGGGAAGTGGGCTAGTGTGTGTGGACTTGCCACCTTTAGACTTGCTTTTTGGATCCATTGTATGTGTAGGCCAATGGCCCAAGGAGGCTTTTGGATCTAACTTATTCAGCCCATGTTGAACCCACCTTTTTCTTCCCTAAGCCTTGTCCAACAAGGTTGTTTGTGTACCAAGGAACCTTCACTTGACTTGATGTATTCTCTCACTCATTTCATGCGCATAAGAGAGTAAATGGGACTTGGTAAATCTGCCAATTTTTCCCTTGCTAAACCGCCACCTCACACCTTGCATGTGCACATTTGACTTCAACTTCATTGCATGGAAGACACATGTACACCTTAGCATCATTTTAGGCTGCATTCTTCTTCATTTTAGGCGCACATGGAGGTGTCATGGAGCAGATTTTTATGACACAAAATCTGCATTGAGTGTTGACTTGGAGAAACACCTTACACCTTCCATCATGAGGATGAAATGTGCAGATTTTTGCATGCTTTTGGCAGTCCATCATGAGCCAAATCTGCCCCTTGCTTCCACATGCAACCAAAAAAGGATTTTGGGCTGCATCTCCATCATCATATGCGCACAAGGACAGCTCCAAATCAGAGTTTAGGCTGCCACAAATCTGTGCTCATGATGACACCCCCTTCCACTCCACCTTGTGCGCATGCTTTAGTCAATTGTGTAAAAAATTCTGACTTAGGACAACATTCAGATCTGAACCTTCCCCCTTTTCACTTCCTTGCATGTGCATAGAGTATACAAGAAGCAAACCTTTGCTTGTTCAAACCTTGTGTGCAGTCCCACCTTCACAAGAAACCAGAATTTTCATGATGCATCATCATGACAACCTCTCCTCACTTCTCTTTAAGATATGCGCCCAAGAGGGCTGTCCCCATTTACAAAGTGCAGCCAACTTCTCCCTCTTCCATTCCCCCCTCTAAACCGTGTAGTGTAGGAACCATTGGAGAAAGAAAAACTTTGCTAAGACAACTCACCTTCCCTCACCTCTCAAAACCGTGGCTCAAGAACACCAAGCAAGTGTAAGTTTTCCTCCTCACTTTCCCCCACTGTCCAGCCTTGTTCCTCAACCTTGAAGTTGTCCAAGTTTGTTTCTCCTCACCATTGTGTGCGCATAGATCATCTCCTAGGAAGTGTGGACTTGTTGTTGGTAGAACTAGAAAGGTGTGGTGTGTGAGCAAGGAGTGTGTGCAACAAGAGGTAAGCCTAGAACTTAGACCTTTTACATTGTGTGAAACTATGTGTGCATGAGATGTCTACTTGGTTCTATTTGTGTTGGATTCTTGAATGAGCATGGTGAAGGAATAAGGATGGAGTTACTTGATGATACTTGTGTATTTTCATTATTGCATGAGATTTTCTTTAAGCCTTATAGCACATTGCATGATATAATGGAATGAAAGTCCCATGGTTATGTTTGAGTTAATGCCACTGTTTTGGAATGAATATGCCACTGTTTTGAGGATATATATGCCACTGTTTCTCTATGAATGTGCCAATATTTGAGGATGAATAGGCCACTGTTTCAGTTTTACAAGAGCACCATCTTGATGCCACTGTTTTGTATGAAAATGCCACTGTTTTGAGAATGCATATGCCACTGTTTCGGTTGGACAAGCTCACCATTTTGATGCCACTGTTTTGTGTAAAATGCTCACTGTTTTAGTGCATCACATGCCACTGTTTCTGCATAAAATGCTCACTGTTTTAATACCATACATGTCACTATTTTGCACCAAAAATACTCACTGTTTTAGTACTTAAGGAGCCACTGTTTCTGCATAAATAACCACCCTATTGATGTTCAAACCCCACTATGTGTGCTCACTGTTTTAATGTCCAAAAATCATGATTTATGCCACTGTTTTAATCACCGTTTATGCCACTGTCTTAATGTTCAAAAATCCCTCTTCATGCCACTATTTTGATGTGTAAATACCTCTACCTATGTCACTGTTTCATGTTCAAATGCAATCATTCATGCCACTGTTTTGATGCACAAATACCACTACTTATGTCACTGTTTTGATGTTCAAATGCCACTATTTATGACACTATTTTAGCGCTCAAATGCCACTGTTTCTGCCACTGTTTGATGCCACTGTTTCTGCCACTGTTGATGTCCAAAGAGCCACTGTTTCTGTTTTAAAATGGTCACTGTTTCTGCTGTAAGGTGCTACTGTTTTTCTGCTGTAAAACGTCACTGTTTCTGTCCACTGTTTTTAAGTAAAACGCCACTGTTTCTGCCCACTGTTTACAAGGAAAAAGTCACTGTTTCTGCTCACTGTTTTAAGAACAAATGTCACTGTTTTCTGCTGTAAAATGCTGCTGTATGCTCACTGTTTTTCTGCTGTAAAACACTGCTGTATGCTCACTGTTTTCCACTGTAAAACACTGCTGTATGCTCACTGTTTCTGCTGTAAATCGCCGCTGTAAATGATTGGTTGTAATTGATTTAGGTGCGCTTAAGAAGTGAGATACTTCGCCGCTGTTTGGTATTGTTTAAGGCACGCAAGGTAAGTGTCAGGCGATATTACCTAATGTGACTATTGACTACTGGTATAAAATTGTGACATGATGCTCCATATTCCGTAAAAGTATTATGTTCCTTATGATGAAAGGAAACTGCCAAAAATGTGCCGTGATGGCTATATGATTATGAGGTAAAGACGTTATGTGGCAGCATAACGCATATGAAAAGTATATGTGTCGTGATGGCTATATGAAAGGTATATAAGCATGCACCTTACATCATACCGCATTTTTGTACGTTTTGTGTGTGAAAGCATAGCATGGCTTGCATGTACCAAGAGCATATAGGTCTTGCTTTTTAGAATAGTTATGTACAGGACCATGTGTTTGAGCAAGCATCATATAGGCATCCCCAAGGTACCGGGGTATGGGACACTTGGCATCAGTCCGCATAGGCCCACAGTTGGAATCCACATGGAGCTCAGGTGCCAAGGGATATTTGATTCCACTGTGAAGTGCGCGCACGACGGTGCTAAAAGCGCAAAGGAAAGGCGTTATATACGCAATATATGAATATGATGAAAAGGAAAGGCGTTATATGCGCTATATATATGAATATGATGAAAAGGAAAAAGGAAAAGGAACAAGGATATGTTGAAGTGACTGTTTATGATTTTGTGCCTAGTTAATACTGTTATATTACTGGTTTTGTTGCCACACTACTGGGATTATTCTCACCCCTTCGGGGCTGCTATTTTCCTAAATGGCAGGAGGACGTAAAAGCACATGAAGACGTGATGTTTGCTGTTGCTTGCTGATGAATGGACTTGTACTGTTGCTGTTTGTTTGATTGGATGACTGTAATGATTGATATTTTGGTACTCTTGGATGACTGTAGACTTTATCACCTCTATTTTATCTTGAACTTTGATGAACAGCGGCTATTTTGGAAAACCTTTGTGAAAAGAATTTAAGTGCTAAAATTTTTACAGTGCACCTTACGGGTGGTGTTTTTATGAGCAAACGAACTCTGATTTACTATTATTTTATATGCACGCGAAGCCCCAAACGTTCTCTTTCTAAATCACTTGAAATATTTTTTATCGTCCAAACAGAAGTGATAAGAATTGTAGAAACGCTTTTCGGATTTGAACCTAGAATGTGAATTTTGTTAGCTCATGTGACGTTAACGACTCTAATTCCGCTTAGCAAACGACTCTCTTGGATGCATACAAGGGAGGGCGTTACACAAGGGGCATATCCGGATATACAATATCCGGATATCACACTGTCCATATCCGGATATACCATATCCGGATATCCAGATCCCTCATCCGAATATGAATATTCGGATACCATATCCGGATATGAATATCCGGATACCATATCCGGATACCATATCCGGATACAGATATCCGGATATCTGTTGGACAAATATCCGGATATCTCACGGCAGAATACAATTTCTGCATTTTCTTGAATATCCACTCCAAAGATTTAACTTTAAACACATGTACACGTTAAAGCATGCATCTTTAATCTGTTTTAGGTTCATACTCATTATACCTTCTTGTTTACTCATTAAACATGGCCAAGACATCAACTTTAAGCATCAAAACTTAAGATCAAAGGTGACAAGGCTTACCAAAGCTCAAAACAGAGTAAAGTGTGCTCTTGGAGCTCCCCAACAGCTCCTCAACTCAGGCCATAAAATGGTGTACGAAAATGGTACAAAGCTTGGCCCTTTCAACACAAAGGAAGCTCCTTGAAGCCTCCAATGGCATGAACAATAGCTCACAACAAGGGAGACAATAACACAGCCCACTAAACACCCCTTAACCAGCACCTCAACTCAGAAAAAAGTTGCACTTCATTCTCACAAGACACACTCTAGTTGTTTAGGAGAAGGAATGGTGAAGAAGGTGATCACAAGCTCAAGAAAAGATGAAGGAGAAGGCAATGGAATAGTAGCTCCAATTCAGCCAACCAAGGTTCACGTAGGATAGAGGCTGCCTAGGGTTTTGTGCCCTCAAAAGATAGTATATATAGGCATTTAAGCCATAATGCGCAGTATTAGCCTTAATAGCAACGCAAAAGATCTTGATCCCAAACTTTGGGATCTAGACCTAGACATTTTTCTAAGATTTGTCATATTTTTATTTTATTTTTCGGAGCACCTTTCCGGTACGTGCTTTTCCATAACCAGTATCATTTCTGGCATCCGATTACATTATTTTGACTCGAAACTTGTTTTACAAGTCCTACATAATATTCTAGTAATTATCATGCATTCGTTATAATTTTCCGGGATACTTTTCCGGTACGCATTTATACCGGGTAGCAGAACCGGTATCTGCGTTTTTTTTATTTCCGAAAAGCGACTTTCAGCATTTTTACTCACTCAATATAATTATTTAAGCCCAATAATAATTATTAAGGTCAATTATGGAATCATTTTGTAACATCCCACATAATTAGTAAAATACATAAGTAATAAAATGAGGTAGATGCATGTGTATGTTTGATGGCGTGCGAATTGTTTGACCTTTATCATTGGATGAGACTAAGGTAAGTATTTAAATTAAATCATAGGAGGGTGCTTATGTAGGCATGGAAAATTTTATTAAAATCATATGAGTATTTTGAGTGTGTGTTAGAAGGCTTTAGTGTTTATTGGACTTTGGAAGTGGGCTAGTGTGTGTGGACTTGTCACTATTGGACTTGTGAGATTGGGTTCTTTGTGTGTGTGGCCATTGGCCCAAGGAGGCTTTTGGATCCATCTTGTTCAGCCCAAAGTTGTACCCAATATTACCTCCCCTAAGCCTTGTCCAACAAGGCTGCCTTATGCAGCAAGGAACACCACATGGCTAGGTGTATCATCCCACTCTTTTCATGCGCATAATAGGATGGAGAAGACTTAGAAAAATCTGCCAAACCGCCACATCACCTTAGCTTGTGTACCATGTGAATTCAACTTCATTGCATGGGAGACACATGTACTTTTTAGCATGATTTTGGGCTGCATACAGCTCACCATAGGCGCACAAGAAGAGGACCTACATCAGATTTTTCTATGACACAAAATCTGCCCTTGAGTGTTGACTTGGAGAACCACCTTACACCTTCCATCATGAGGCTGAAATGTGCAGATTTTTGCATGCTTTTGGCAGTCCATCATGAACCAAAACTGTCCTTGCTTACACATGCAGAAAAAGAAGGATTTTGGGCAGATTACATGTGCCTTGTGTGGAGGAAAAATCTGCCAACTCCCTCCCACCTCACCTTGTGCGCATGGTTTGGTTGTTTGTGTGAAAAATTCTGACTTAAGTGGCATAACTCAGATCTGAACCTATCCTTTTCACTCCTTGCATGAACATAGAGTAACCAAGAAGCAAACTCTTGCTTGTTCAAACCATGTGTGCAGTCCCACCTTCACAAGAAACCAGAATTTTCATGATGCATCATCATTGCAACCTCCTCCCACTTCTCTTTAAGTTAGGCGCACACTAGAGGGGGCTGTCCTCATTTTACCTTCAGCCAACATCTCCTCCTCCTCCTCACTCTCTAGCCGAACCTACAAGCACCATTGGAGAAAGAAAGACCAAGCCAACTCCCTTCTTCACTCACTCACCTCAACCGTGACCTATACACCAAGCTAGTGCAAGCCTTCTTCTTCTTTTCCCCTCACTGTCCAGCTTTGTTCCTCAACCTTGAAGCTGTCCAAGATTGTCCTTCTCACCATTTATGCGCATAGATCATCTCCTAGGAAGTGTGGACTTGTTGTTGGTAGAACTAGAAAGGTGTGGTGTGTGACAAGAAGTGTGTACTTCAAGAGGTAAGCCTAGAACTTAGACCTCTTTCATGGTGTGTAATCATGTGTGTTCTTGAATGTCTCCTTGAATATGTCTTGTATTGGATTCTTGATTGAGCATGGTTAAAGTATAAGGATGGAGCTATTTTATGATGACTTGTATGCATGAGTTATAGAATGAAAGTCTCATGGTTATGTTTAAGTATATGCCACTGTTTTGAGGAGATATATGCCACTGTTTTGGAATGAATCTACCACCGTTTCAGTTTTACAAGAGCACCATCTCGATGCCACTATTTTGTATGAAAGTGCCACTGTTTTGAGGCTAAGAATGTCACTATTTCGGTTGAACAAGCTCACCATTTTGATGCCACTGTTTTGTATAAAATGCTCACTGTTTTAGTGCATCACATGCCACTGTTTCTGCATAAAAACACTCACTGTTTTAGTCCATTATGTGCCACTATTTCTGCATAAAAAGCTCACTGTTTTAATGCCACATATGTCACTGTTTTGCACGAAAAACACTCACTGTTTTAGTACTTAATGAGCCACTGTTTCTGCATAAAATAACCACCATCTTGATGTCCAAACACTACCCTCTATGCCACTGTATTGGTGTCTAAATACTCCCATTTTGCCACTGTTTTGATGATCAAGAATCACTATTTATGCCACTGTTTTAATGTCTAAAAATCATGATTTATATCACTATTTTGAATGTTCAAATGTATCATTCATGCCACTGTTTTTAATGTTCAAAAACCACTCCCTTTGCCACTGTTTTTGATGTGCAAATATCACCACTAATGTCACTGTTTTAATGATTAAATGTTACCATTCATGCCACTGTTTTGATGCACAAATAACACTACTTATGCCACTGTTTTAAGGTCCAAAATGTCACTGGTTCTGTTTTAGAATGGTCACTGTTTCTGCTGTAAGGTGCTAATGTATTTCTGCTGTAAAACGTCACTGTTTCTGTCCACTGTTTTTAAGTAAAACGTCACTATTTCTGCCCACTGTTTTTAAGGAAAAAGTCACTGTTTCTGCTCACTGTTTTAAGCACAAACGTCACTGTTTTCTGCTGTAAAAATGCTGTTGTATGCTCACTGTTTTTCTGCTGTAAAACACTGCTGTATGCTCACTGTTTTCCACTGTAAAACACTGCTGTATGCTCACTGTTTCTGCTGTAAATCGCCGCTGTAAATGATTGGTTGTAATTGATTTAGGTGCGCTTAAGAAGTGAGATACTTCGCTGCTGTTTGGTATGGTTTAAGGCACACAAGGTAAGTGTCAGGCGATATTACCTAATGTGACTATTGACTACTGGTATAAAATTGTGACATGATGCTCCATATTCCGTAAAAGTATTATGTTCCATTATGATGAAAGGAAACTGCCAAAAATGTGCCGTGAAGGCTATATGATTATGAGGTAAAGACGTTATGTGGCAGCATAACGCATATGAAAAGTATATGTGCCGTGATGGCTATATGAAAGGTATATAAGCATGCATCTTACATCATACCGCATTTTTACGCTTTGTGTGTGAAAGCATAGCATGACATGCATGTATCAAGATCATATAGGCCTTGTTTTAGAATAGTTATGTACAGGACCATGTGTTTGAGCAAGCATCATATAGGCATCCCCAAGGTACCGGGGTATGGGACACTTGGCATCAGTCCGCATAGGCCCACAGTTGGAATCCACATGGAGCTCAGGTGCCAAGGGATATTTGATTCCACTGTGAAGTGCGCGCACGACGGTGCTAAAAGCGCAAAGGAAAGGCGTTATATACGCAATATATGAATATGATGAAAAGGAAAAAGGAAAAGGAACAAGGATATGTTGAAGTGACTGTTTATGATTTTGTGCCTAGTTAATACTGTTATATTACTGGTTTTGTTGCCACACTACTGGGATTATTCTCACCCCTTCGGGGCTGCTATTTTTCCAAAATGGCAGGAGGACGTAAAAGCATTTGAAGGAGTGATGTTTTGCTGTTGCTTGCTGATGCATGGATTATCACTGTTGCTGTTTGATTGATTGGATGACTGTAATGTTTAATGTTTTGGTACTCTTGGATGACTGTAGACCTTATCATCTTTATTTTATCTTGAACTTTACGAACATCGGCTATTTTTATTCACTAATTACGTGAATTAGTGGTGTGGGTTCTTACACCGCCAATGTTCGTTTGCCATCGTCAATTACGAGTTGCAAGTTAAAGAACGAGGGATTAGGGATTTAGAATTGAAAAGAAAGCCAAGTATATTTGTGTGCCGAGAAACAATATTGATTACATTACAAGGACAGAAAAAAAAATTACAGAAAAAGAAAGAAAGTACAGAAAAAGAAAAAAAGAATCATAAGGCAGAACACACTGCAAACATAGGTTTCTCATAGGAACAAGAGGTTCTCAATAACAAAGTTACATTACAAAAAAACGAACATCATAAGATTTTCTCAAAGCTTGACAAAAACAAAACGCAACTGGTCGTTGAGTCAAAAAGACCACAACTGCACAGTATCGTTGACTCTGAGATTGTTATTGCGCACAAGATCCATCCATCCGTTGGTGATGTTGTAAACCACAGCTTTCTCCATTTTCCATTTCTTCAAATGCATGTTGTAATATTTAAGACTGGGATCCATTACAAACACTGGCAATCCAGCAAGCCTTTGATGATTTTGTACTTGTTGACGTTCTGCCATGTGTGACTCCTCTCTTTCCGTTACAAAATTCTTTGCTTCCTTTTCCATTTTCTGAACTGGGATTGAGAAACGCCCATGTTTTGGTGACAGATCAGTCTTGAAGAGTGATTTCTGAATCACCAACTTCACTTCAGAACCTCCCATCTCTTGAATCTTCTTTTTAATTGCCGATGGCAATTCAGCATTGTCAACAATTTCACCTTGGTGTTGGTGTTGGTGAAGACGACGACGAGTAATGGGAATGGGAGATCTTTTCTTCTTTCGTCCCCACATTAATGGGGTCACAGAGAAACTTTCGAACTCCAACATCAGAGTTGAAAGTTCAACGAGGATTTCAGCAACTTCATCCTCCTTCGATCTTGTTAACGTTGTTGTCGCATGACAACTCGACGAAACATCATAAGCAGTGGTCTCTCTCTTTCTCTTTCCTTTTCCTTTTCGAATCCTCCCCATCTCTTGAATCTTCTCTTTAATTGCCGATGGAAATTCAGCCTCCTCAAAGATTTCACCTTTGAGTTTCTTTGATGATGATGATGAACCTTCTTTGAGAACAGAGTAATCTCCCAATTCTAGCAGTTGTTTTTCGTTACCAAGAAAGTCACGAAAAACTACAAGATCACACGGTTCCCTCATCTTTCTCTCCCCCAGATTTGAATTTCTTTTTTCCATCGCTAACGGCTACTTTCTTTTCTTCTCTTCTCTTTTGATTCTATGTGGTAATAGTTGTATGCTTGGCTACTCAACAGCGACCTATTTATAAGCCTTCGTTATTGAAAAAATAAAATAAATCTTTTTTTTTTGGTACAGAAATAAAATAAATCTTAATTTTGAGACTAAAGGCGCAAACAATGTGCATTTGCACGTTAGTTAGTATTTTCAAAATACTTTCTTAATTTGTATTAATTACGTTTTATCTTTAAAATAACATTACGATGATTAATCTAAATTAAAAATAAAATAAGAATTATATTAAAAAATAAATAAAAATACACACGCAAAAATATAAATTCAAATACAAATCAAAATTAACTATTAAATACAAATTGTAATTAACTCCTATGACATGAAATTCAAATAACCTCCAATACCGTGTTTGTCTCATTCAATCAATGTTTTCACGCTCATTTGGGATATTTAATCGGTCAAATATAAATTTTGATTGATTAAATCAATCAAGAAGGAGATTTAATCGATTAAGTTGAAGATTTAATCGATTAAATCTTTAAGTCAACAAAATTTTCCAGTTTTGACCATTTAATCGATTAAATCTTCAAGTTTATCGATTAAATAGGGGCAGATTGGTTGATAGTTTTGGATAAGGGGAAAAATGATTATTAATTAATTAATGAAGGGCAAAAGGGTCAAAAACCCCACTTATCTTGCTTGTGATATTTGTAATTCAAATCCACCTTTAACTCTTAAATATTAGGTTAATCTAGTCATTTTGATTTTGTGAATAATAAAAAAATTATCAGAGAAAGTGTAAGTAATGATTTTTTTTTTTTTGATGAAGTGAGAATGCGATTGGGCATGATATCCATAGATCTGAATACCAATTACAATTAATGTACCAATCAAAATGAATTGTGATCGGTACATTAATTGTGATTGGTAATTGATATATTGTCATTGATGATTGAAACATTAATTGTGATTGGTGTATTATTTGTGATTCGTACATTAATTAAATAACTTTTTTTCTTTTGTTTTTTTAATTTTTTTGATTATGATTGGTACATTAATTCTGATCGACAATGAGATTATGCCACATAGTGTATCAATTTCGTTGCCCTTTAACTTTTTTTAACATTTTTTAATGTGTTATTTTTTTAAGCAAATTAAATATTAAATATTTATATCTATCTTTTTATGCAAATTTTTAAATTTATTTCTATTATTCTTACTTTATTTATTATATATTAAGAATTATAATTTTATTTTCCTGTCTTGTTTATTGTTTTTTATTTTTATTTTATGCTAAAGCTATTTATTTATTCTATATTAATGTATAATAATTATTCACAAAAATTCATTTAAAATTTTTACAACGTTATAACTAAAAACTGGACACAAATAATGAGTATTGCGTTAAATAGCAAAAATAATTTCCCACTTTAATTTTGTAGCTTCCCAGCTCACTCTCTCGTTCAAGTCTTGTTCTCTTTTTTCTAATTTTTACTCCTATTCCTATTTTTTTTCCCCTTCTTCCTCCCTCTCCTCCTCCTCCTCCTCTTCCTTCCCCTAGCTTCAAACCCTACCAAAATCTATCTTCTGAATGTTTGTCGTAGTCATAATATGGGTCAGGAATCAGGTATGGCAGCGCGTGGCGACCAATCAGATGCGCCGGCTCCAGAGGAAGCCATGGTTGCCGAACTTAAACCCATTTCCAACATCGTCATCGTCATTGGTCCGGAACTTATATCACAGTGCACAATTGGAGGTTTGAGACAATGGAGGTAATTGATCCCTTTAGTTGACATTCATAAGTCACTGATAAGCTTTTCCTTAAAACTCTGAAGTAATAGAAAAAGATAATGATAGCAGAGCATTCAAGAAGCTCTGTACTCTTCCCCTATTAACATCTAAGTATATTTTTGCTTACCCCCACACTTCCTCTCTCCCTCTTATGCTTCTGCTCTCAAAGCTGTTGTAAAAGCTTTTCCCACCAAAGGGCAGGTCACATTCTCAGGACTTGCTTGGGGATCTAACCCCTTACGCCCCTTCCTTGAATACACCCTAATAAAGTGTGGTTTCCTATCAGTGTATAATAATATTTATGAAGAAATTTCAGGAAAAAAAAAGATATGCTTAGATTTTCATCCTTGACATACAGAAAAATACTTTCAATTTATATCTAATGTCATGGCTGTAGACTATTAAAATTGCTGCATGAGTTAACAAAGATTTTCATAGCAATATAAATTCAAATCCGAAAAGCGTTTCTACAATTCTTATCACTTCTGTTTGGACGATAAAAAATATTTCAAGTGATTTAGAAGGAGCACGTTGAGGGCTTCGCGTGCATATAAAATAATAGTAGATCGGAGTTCGTTTGCTCATAAAAACGCCACCCGTAAGGTGCACTGTGAAAATTTCAGCACATAAGTCTTTCAAAAATTCCTTTCACAAAGGTTTTCCAAAATAGCCGCTGTTCATAAAAGTTCAAGATAAAATAGAGATGATAGAGTCTACAGTCATCCAAGAGTACCAAAACATTAAACATTACAGTCATCCAATCAAACAAACAGCAACAGTACAAGTCCATTCATCAGCAAGCTACAGCAAACATCACGTCTTCATGTGCTTTTACGTCCTCCTGCCATTTAGGAAAATAGCAGCCCCGAAGGGGTGAGAATAATCCCAGTAGTGTGGCAACAAAACCAGTAATATAACAGTATTAACTAGGCACAAAATCATAAACAGTCACTTCAACATATCCTTGTTCCTTTTCCTTTTCCTTTTCATCATATTCATATATATAGCGCATATAACGCCTTTCCTTTTCATCATTTTCATATATTGCGTATATAACGCCTTTCCTATGCGCTTTTAGCACCGTCGTGCGCGCACTTCACAGTGGAATCAAATATACCCTGGCACCTGAGCTCCATGTGGATTCCAACTGTGGGCCTATGCGGACTGATGCCAAGTGTCCCATACCCCGGTACCTTGGGGATGCCTATATGATGCTTGCTCAAACACATGGTCCTGTACATAACTATTCTAAAACAAGGCCTATATGATCTTGATACATGCATGTCATGCTATGCTTTCACACACAAAGCGTAAAAATGCGGTATGATGTAAGGTGCATGCTTATATACCTTTCATATAGCCATCACGGCACATATACTTTTCATATGCGTTATGCTGCCACATAACGTCTTTACCTCATAATCATATAGCCATCACGGCACATTTTTGGCAGTTTCCTTTCATCATAATGGAACATAATATTTTTACGGAATATGGAGCATCATGTCACAATTTTATACCAGTAGTCAATAGTCACATTAGGTAATATCGCCTGACACTTACCTTGTGTGCCTTAAACAATACCAAACAGCGGCGAAGTATCTCGCTTCTTAGGCGCACCTAAATCAATTACAACCAATCATTTACAGCGGCGATATATAGCAGAAACAGTGAGCATACAGCAGCGTTTTATAGTGGAAAACAGTGAGCATACAACAGTGTTTTATAGCAGAAAAACAGTGAGCATACAGCAGCATTTTACAGCAGGAAACAGTGACGTTTGTTCTTAAAACAGTGGGCAGAAAACAGTGACGTTTTCCTTAAAAACAGTGGGCAGAAACAGTGACGTTTTACAAAAAAACAGTGGACAGAACAGTGACATTTTACAGCAGAAAAATAGTAGCACCTTACAGCAGAAACAGTGACCATTTTAAAACAGAACCAGTGACATTTTGGACCTTAAAACAGTGGCAGAACAGTGGCATTTGAATGTTAAAACAGTGACATAATCAATGGCATTTGAACCTCAAAACAGTGGCATAAGTAGGGTTATTTGTGCATCAAAACAGTGGCATGAATGGTAACATTTAATCATTAAAACAGTGACATTAGTGGTGATATTTGCACATCAAAAACAGTGGCAAAGGGAGTAGTTTTTGAACATTAAAACAGTGGCATGAATGATACATTTGAACATCCAAAACAGTGATATAAATCATGATTTTTAGACATTAAAACAGTGGCATAAATAGTGATTCTTGATCATCAAAACAGTGGCAAAATGGGAGTATTTAGACACCAATACAGTGGCATAAAGGGTAGTGTTTGGACATCAAGATGGTGGTTATTTTATGCAGAAACAGTGGCTCATTAAGTACTAAAACAGTGAGTGTTTTTGGTGCAAAACAGTGACATATGTGGCATTAAAACAGTGAGCATTTTATGCAGAAACAGTGGCACATAATGGACTAAAACAGTGAGCATTTTATGCAGAAACAGTGGCACATAATGGACTAAAACAGTGAGCATTTTATGCAGAAACAGTGGCATGTGAGACACTAAAACAGTGAGTATTGTGTGCAGAAACAGTGGCATCAAATTGGTGATCTTGTGAAACCGAAACAGTGACATTCTTAGCCTCAAAATAGTGGCATATTCCTTCCGAAACAGTGGCATATATATATCCTCAAAACAGTGGCATATACACACAAAAACAGTGGCATATACTTAAGCATAACCATGAGACTTCCACTCTATAACTTATGCATACAAATCATCATGAAATAGCTCCATCCTTATACTTTCACCATGTTCAATCATGAATTCAATACAAGGCAGAATCAAGGAGACATCTCATGCACACACAAGGTTACACACAATGAAGAGGTCTAAGTTCTAGGCTTACCTCTTGTAGTACACACTTCTTGTCACACACCACACCTTTCTAGTTCTACCAACAACAAGTCCACCCTTCCTAGAGATGATCTATGCGCATAAGTGGTGAGGAGGAACAATCTTGGACAGCTTCCAAGTGTGAGGAACAAAGCTGGACAGTGAGGGAAAGAGAGGAGAAGAGCTTGCACTTGCTTGGTGTCCTTGAGCCACGGTTGTGTGAGTGTGAGGGAAGGTGAGTTAGCTTAGTCTTTCTTTCTCCAAGAGGGCTGTATGTTCGGCTAGGAGAGTGAGGGAGAGGGAGAGAAATTGGCTGAATGAAAAATGAGGACAGCCCCCTCTTGTTGTGCGCATAACTTAAAGGAAGAGTGAGAGGAGGTTGCAATGATGATGCATCATGAAAATTCTGGTTGCTTGTAGAAGTGGGGCTGCACACAAGGTTTGAACAAGCAAGGAGCTTGCTTCTTGCACACTCTAGGCACATGCAAGGAGGTGAAAGAGGGAGGTTCAGATCTGAATGTTGTCCCACCTAAGTCAGAATTTTAAACATAAACAACCAAACCATGCGCACAAGGTGAGGTGGGAGGGAGTTGGCAGATTTTTCCTCCACACAAGGCACATGTAATCTGCCCAAAATCCTTCTTTTTCTGCATGTGTAAGCAAGGACAGTTTTGGTTCATGATGGACTGCCAAAAGCATGCAAAAATCTGCACATTTCAGCCTCATGATGGAAGGTGTAAGGTGGTTCTCCAAGTCAACACTCAAAGGCAGATTTGGTGTCATAAAAATCTGCTCCATGACACCTCCATGTGCGCCTAAAATGAAGAAGGATGCAGCCCAAAGTAGTGCTAAGGAGTACATGTGTCTTTCATGCAATGAAGTTGAATTCAAATGGTGCACATGCAAGGTGGTGAGGTGGCGGTCATGCATGGCTTTTGGGAGGATTTTCCTAAGCATTTTCCTATCTTCTATGCGCATGAATGAGTGAGATGATACACCTAGCCATGTGGTTGTTCCTTGATACACAAGACACCCTAGTTGGACAAGGCTTAGGGGAGTTAAGTGTGGGCACAACCTTGGGCTGAACATGATTGACCCAAAAGCCTCCTTGGGCCAATGGCCACACACACAAAGAACCCAATCACACAAGTCCAATAGTGACAAGTCCACACACACTAGCCCACTTCCAAAGTCCAATAAACACTAAAGCCTTCTAACACACACTCAATTTACTCATATGAATTTAATTCACATGTCTACAAATGTACCCTCCTATGATTTAATTTAAATACTTACCTTAGTCTCATCCAAGGATAAAGATCAAACAATTCGCAAGCCATCAAACATACACATACATCTATACCTTTATAACACTTATGTATTTTACTAATTATGTGGGATGTTACACTCTCCCCACCAAATAGGAATTTTGTCCGCAAAATAAACTTACTTAAGAGTTAAACAGTTCTGGATAGCGTTTCTGAATGTCGTCCTCGCGCTCCCAAGTGGCTTCAGCTGCCGATCTGTTGTTCCATAATACTTTCACCAAAGGGATTTCTTTAGAACGTAGTCGCTTGACGGATCTTTCAAGAATTTGGGACGGTTGCACTTGATACGTCAGATCTTCCTTTAATTCTACTTCCTCCGGCTGTAACACGTGAGATGGATCGGAGAGATACCTCCGTAGCTGTGACACATGAAATACATTGTGAATTCCTGACAGATTGGGTGGTAAAGCCAATCGGTATGCAGACTCTCCAATCCGGTCCATAATCAGATACGGTCCTACGTACCGTGGGCTTAACTTCTTTACTCCCATTCTCCTACCGAGTCCCGATGTAGGGGTGATTCTCAAAAATACATGGTCTCCGACTTCGAAAGATAGAGGCTTATGACGCTTGTCGTAATAACTCTTCTGTCTGGCCTGAGCCCTCTGCATATTTTCTCGAATCTTCTTTACCTGTTCGGATGTTTCTTGAATTAAGTCAGGTCCTAACATACTTCGCTTACCTACTTCAGTACAGCATAAAGGGGATCTGCATTTTCTCCCATACAAAGCTTCGTACGGTGCCATCTGAATACTGGAGTGGTAACTGTTGTTGTAAGCAAACTCAATCAAGGAGAGATAATTATCCCAGCTGCCTCCTAACTCCAAAACACATGCTCGCAACATGTCCTCTAATGCTTGAATTGTGTGTTCCGTCTGTCCATCGGTCTGCGGATGATAAGCAGTACTCAACCTCAAATGGGTCCCTAATGCTCTTTGAAAAGATTCCCAGAACTTAGATGTAAACTTAGGATCACGATCACTAACAATACTAGTGGGAACTCCGTGCAGCTTCACAATCTCCTGCAGGTAAATCCTGGCGAGTCTCACTGTATTATATGTGGTCCTAACACGCAAGAAATGAGCTGACTTCGTTAAACGATCAACAATTACCCAGATAGAATCATATCCTTCTCGCGTCCGAGGAAGTCCAACTACAAAATCCATCGCAATACTGTCCCACTTCCATTCGGGAATCTCCAAATATCATTCTCATCCTTTACTACCTCTTGGTTGCCAACCAAATCGCGGACTAACTCTTCATCTTTCTGAGCCTCCTTAATTCTACTGATCAATTCATTCTCTACCTGTATATTTCCCAGTCTTATGCTATTCCCTCTCTCGTCTACAGATAAGTTCAAATCTCGAAAGGCCTCAAACAATTTCAGTTCTTCTATCATCAGAGTTGCAGTGTGCAAAGTCTTCCTACTCAGGGCGTCAGCTACCACGTTTGCCTTTCCTGGATGGTATTTAAGTTCAAACTCATAGTCCTTCAGAAATTCCATCCACCGTCGTTGCCGCATATTCAGCTCCTTCTGGTCGAACAAATACTTCAAACTCTTATGATCGCTGAACACGTCAAACTGCGAACCATACAAGTGGTGCCTCCAGATTTTAAGTGCGAACACTATAGCTGCTAACTCCAAATCGTGCGTAGGATAATTTTCTTCGTGAGGCTTTAGTTGTCGAGATGCGTAAGCCACCGCCATACGATCCTGCATCAACACGCATCCAAGTCCTTTCAGCGACGCATCACAGTATACTTCGAACTTCCGGGTAGGATCCGGAATCGTGAGTACGGGAGCACTCGTTAATCTGCTCTTCAGTTCCAAGAAACATTCTTCACAAGCTTCAGTCCACTCAAAAGGCTTGTCCTTCCGAGTGAGACGGGTAAGGGGTTGCACTATCTGAGAGAAATTCTGGATAAACCTCCGATAATATCCAGCCAGACCTAAGAAACTTCTTACTTCGGTGACAGTCTTGGGTCGTTCCCAATTCATGACAGCTTCAACCTTGCTGGGGTCCACCGCAATACCTTCTGATGAAATGACATGACCCAGAAATTGGACCTCTTTAAGCCAAAACTCGCACTTCGACCACTTTGCGTACAACTGCTTCTCTTTCAAGATTTGCAGGACGATCCTCAGATGTTCCGCGTGCAGCTCTTCATTAGCTGAGTAAATCAGGATGTCGTCGATAAACACAATAACAAACTGATCAAGAAAGGGGCGGAAGATGCGGTTCATGTAGTCCATGAATACCGCTGGAGCATTCGTGAGTCCGAATGGGATCACCTGATATTCGTAGTGCCCATAACGAGTCCTAAAAGCGGTTTTCGGAATATCCTCCAGTTTGACCCGGATCTGATGGTATCCCGATCGTAAATCTATCTTGGAAAAGACTCTGGCTCCTCTCAGCTGGTCCATCAAATCGTCGATCCTCGGTAGCGGATACTTATTCTTCACCGTAACTTTGTTCAGCTGTCGGTAGTCTACACACAGACGTAAACTTCCATCCTTCTTCTTAATCAAGATGGCTGGAGCACCCCATGGAGAGGTACTCAGTCTGATGAATTCCTTTGCCAAAAGTTCTTCTATCTGCTTCTTCAACTCGCGAAGTTCCAACGGCGCCATACGATACGGGGCAATGGAGATTGGCCCAACTCCAGGAACAAGTTTGATAGAAAATTCTATTTCCCTATGAGGAGGCAATCGAGGTATTTCATCCGGGAATACCTCCTCGAATTCTCTAACTACAGGTACATTCTGAATTTGCTGGTCAACCGAGGTCTCAGCCTCGATCGACAAAAGATACCCTGCTGCTCCCTTGCGGAGCTCTTTTCTAACTGCAATAAAGAAATGAGAGAGAAAGGTTGAAAATTACCATCCTTCGCATCCAGTGCGAACACCCGTGCTTGCGTAGGCTGTTGATCAGCGTTCTGGGGGCATTTGTAAGCAAAATGTCCTTGCTGGCCACATCTGAAACATGCATTGTTGTTCTTGCGACAAACTCCGAAGTGGTTCTTACCACACGTAGCACAAACAGTCGCACCCTGCCGCCCAGTTGACGATTGACCAACAGTATAGCTTCTCTTAAAATTTCCGGGCCGCGCCTGCAACTGCGTACCTCTGCCTCGACCCCTACCAGGTGTCATCCTGAAGAATCTGCCTGCTCGGTTTCCTCCGTGAAATTGCGTTGGTGGCTTATTCAGATTTTTAGCCTCGTTAATGATTCCTTCTGCTTGTCGACTCTGGTTGATGAGCTCCGGAAGTGTACGATTAGCCGTCGTCAAAATGAGCTTACGGATCTCCGGATGTAATCCGCTTTCGAACTTCTCCACCTGCCATTCCTCATCATAAATGTTCCGGTCAAAGTTAGCGTACTCGATCAGCTGCCCAAATTTTGCAATGTACTCATTGACCGACATGTTATCCTGCCTAAGTGACAGCAGTTCAGTGTGTTTCATTCTTCTCATTGCTTTAGGAAAATACTTATCCAAGAATACTTGTCTGAATACGGCCCATGTCAGTTCAACGTCCTGAGCTCTCAGCAGATCCCTCGCACCAGTCCACCAAGTTAAAGCTTCTCCCATCAGCTGGTACGATGTGTAATCGGTCTTCTGCGCTTCCGGGCACGCCATGCGTTCGAAAATGTGCTCAATCATCTGCAACCACTTCGCTGTAGCCTCAGGGTTGTCTTCACCCTCAAAAGTAGGTGGTTGAAAGTTGCGGAAGTCTTTCAACCTCCGACGGGCAATTTCTTCTGCATTGTCATGCAGTGGGGGTGGGTTCTGATTCTGTTGCCTATGGTCACGCCATTCTTGGCTCATATTCTGAATAAACGTTGCCAGTCCCCCAATAGTAGTGATAAGATCCTCTTCCGCA
Source organism: Gastrolobium villosum (assembly GCA_032173675.1). NCBI lineage: Eukaryota > Viridiplantae > Streptophyta > Magnoliopsida > Fabales > Fabaceae > Gastrolobium > Gastrolobium villosum. The sequence continues at coordinate 3,300 of JAVKPL010007899.1, read as the reverse complement.
TCGCCAGACCTTCCCCGAGTTGAACCGCGACCACCTGCCATGATTCTGCACTCACAATATCATGAAATGAGTTGATCAGGCTCACCGCAAGTTATTCATGGCAGCAGTCCCAAGTAGGTACTCGGGTTCAATTCGGACAAGTTAACTATGCATCCGAGTCTTATCACAGAACGGTCTAAACAATCTAACTACCCTAGCTAATATATACTTAACTATAGCACATTTAGACAGTCAATCAGCAGATAAGCACAATCAACAATCAATTCAATCAATCACAAGCAAATCCATGGACCAAACTGCTCTGATACCAATTAGTGTAACGCCCTCCCTTGTATGCATCCAAGAGAGTCGTTTGCTAAGCGGGATTAGAGTCGTTAACGTCACATGAGCTAACAAAGATTTTCATAGCAATATAAATTCAAATCCGAAAAGCGTTTCTACAATTCTTATCACTTCTGTTTGGACGATAAAAAATATTTCAAGTGATTTAGAAGGAGCACGTTGAGGGCTTCGCGTGCATATAAAATAATAGTAAATCGGAGTTCGTTTGCTCATAAAAACGCCACCCGTAAGGTGCACTGTGAAAATTTCAGCACATAAGTCTTTCAAAAATTCCTTTCACAAAGGTTTTCCAAAATAGCCGCTGTTCATAAAAGTTCAAGATAAAATAGAGATGATAGAGTCTACAGTCATCCAAGAGTACCAAAACATTAAACATTACAGTCATCCAATCAAACAAACAGCAAAAGTACAAGTCCATTCATCAGCAAGCTACAACAAACATCACGTCTTCATGTGCTTTTACGTCCTCCTGCCATTTAGGAAAATAGCAGCCCCGAAGGGGTGAGAATAATCCCAGTAGTGTGGCAACAAAACCAGTAATATAACAGTATTAACTAGGCACAAAATCATAAACAGTCACTTCAACATATCCTTGTTCCTTTTCCTTTTCCTTTTCATCATATGCATATATATAGCGCATATAACGCCTTTCCTTTTCATCATTTTCATATATTGCGTATATAACGCCTTTCCTTTGCGCTTTTAGCACCGTCGTGCGCGCACTTCACAGTGGAATCAAATATACCCTGGCACCTGAGCTCCATGTGGATTCCAACTGTGGGCCTATGCGGACTGATGCCAAGTGTCCCATACCCCGGTACCTTGGGGATGCCTATATGATGCTTGCTCAAACACATGGTCCTGTACATAACTATTCTAAAACAAGGCCTATATGATCTTGATACATGCATGTCATGCTATGCTTTCACACACAAAGCGTAAAAATGCGGTATGATGTAAGGTGCATGCTTATATACCTTTCATATAGCCATCACGACACATATACTTTTCATATGCGTTATGCTGCCACATAACGTCTTTACCTCATAATCATATAGCCATCACGGCACATTTTTGGCAGTTTCCTTTCATCATAATGGAACATAATATTTTTACGGAATATGGAGCATCATGTCACAATTTTATACCAGTAGTCAATAGTCACATAAGGTAATATCGCCTGACACTTACCTTGTGTGCCTTAAACAATACCAAACAGCGGCGAAGTATCTCACTTCTTAGGCGCACCTAAATCAATTACAACCAATCATTTACAGCGGCGATATACAGCAGAAACAGTGAGCATACAGCAGCGTTTTACAGTGGAAAACAATGAGCATACAGCAGTGTTTTACAGCAGAAAAACAGTGAGCATACAGCAGCGTTTTACAGCAGGAAACAGTGACGTTTGTTCTTAAAACAGTGGGCAGAAAACAGTGACGTTTTCCTTAAAAACAGTGGGCAGAAACAGTGACGTTTTACAAAAAAACAGTGGACAGAACAGCGACGTTTTACAGCAGAAAAACAGTAGCACCTTACAGCAGAAACAGTGACCATTTTAAAACAGAACCAGTGACATTTTGGACCTTAAAACAGTGGCAGAACAGTGGCATTTGAATGTTAAAACAGTGACATAATCAATGGCATTTGAACCTCAAAACAGTGGCATAAGTAGGGTTATTTGTGCATCAAAACAGTGGCATGAATGGTAACATTTAATCATTAAAACAGTGACATTAGTGGTGATATTTGCACATCAAAAACAGTGGCAAAGGGAGTAGTTTTTGAACATTAAAACAGTGGCATGAATGATACATTTGAACATCCAAAACAGTGATATAAATCATGATTTTTAGACATTAAAACAGTGGCATAAATAGTGATTCTTGATCATCAAAACAGTGGCAAAATGGGAGTATTTAGACACCAATACAGTGGCATAAAGGGTAGTGTTTGGACATCAAGATGGTGGTTATTTTATGCAGAAACAGTGGCTCATTAAGTACTAAAACAGTGAGTGTTTTTGGTGCAAAACAGTGACATATGTGGCATTAAAACAGTGAGCATTTTATGCAGAAACAGTGGCACATAATGGACTAAAACAGTGAGCATTTTATGCAGAAACAGTGGCACATAATGGACTAAAATAGTGAGCATTTTATGCAGAAACAGTGGCATGTGAGACACTAAAACAGTGAGTATTGTGTGCAGAAACAGTGGCATCAAATTGGTGATCTTGTGAAACCAAAACAGTGACATTCTTAGCCTCAAAACAGTGGCATATGCCTTCCGAAACAGTGGCATATATATATCCTCAAAACAGTGGCATATACACACAAAAACAGTGGCATATACTTAAGCATAACCATGAGACTTCCATTCTATAACTTATGCATACAAATCATCATGAAATAGCTCCATCCTTATACTTTCACCATGTTCAATCATGAATTCAATACAAGGCAGAATCAAGGAGACATCTCATGCACACACAAGGTTACACACAATGAAGAGGTCTAAGTTCTAGGCTTACCTCTTGTAGTACACACTTCTTGTCACACACCACACCTTTCTAGTTCTACCAACAACAAGTCCACCCTTCCTAGAGATAATCTATGCGCATAAGTGGTGAGGAGGAACAATCTTGGACAGCTTCCAAGTGTGAGGAACAAAGCTGGACAGTGAGGGAAAGAGAGGAGAAGAGCTTGCACTTGCTTGGTGTCCTTGAGCCACGGCTGTGTGAGTGTGAGGGAAGGTGAGTTAGCTTAGTCTTTCTTTCTCCAAGAGGGTTGTATGTTCGGCTAGGAGAGTGAGGGAGAGGGAGAGAAATTGGCTGAATGAAAAATGAGGACAGCCCCCTCTTGTTGTGCGCATAACTTAAAGGAAGAGTGAGAGGAGGTTGCAATGATGATGCATCATGAAAATTCTGGTTGCTTGTAGAAGTGGGGCTGCACACAA